>LBNU01032339.1:136530-155524 GCA_014162995.1 Artemisia annua | reverse complement strand
GCGAAAAGGCGAAAGTTCGTGCAAGTCAAAAGAAGAATGACGCGAAGAAAGGGACTTGGTGATGAAGATGGTTTCGTCGCACAAGCATCGAATGAAGTGTGTATAGGGGTTAACTTGGAGCATGACGAATGGGTAAAGGATAGCGGATGCTCAAAGCATATGACAGGTAATCGCAACCTCTTCTCAACGTACAAAGCCTACAACGGAGGTAACGTTATTTTCGGTAGTGATCGTAGGGGTAAAATCATTGGCAAAGGTACGATTTCTCAAGACTCTCTAACTATTGATAATGTTGAGCATGTAGATAACTTAACGTATAACTTGCTTAACGTAGGACAAATTTGTGACAATAGGTGTAGTGTCACTTTTACGGAAAAAGGTAGCGTAATTAGGAAAGATAACAAAATAATAGGTGAAGGAATTAGGAAAGGCGGAATTTACGTCATGAAACTAGGAAACAAATCGGAAGATAAAATATGCCTAACAATACTAGATGAAACCTCCACTTTGTGGCATAGGAGACTAGGTCATGCAAACATGCAACAAATACAATCATTAGTGTCTAAGGAATTAGTTAGGAACCTGCCTAGTTTAAAATACAATCAACACTTTTGTGACGCGTGTAAAATAGGTAAACAAACACATGCTAGCCATAAACCCAAAAATATAATATCAACAACTAGATGTCTAGAACTTCTACACATGGACCTTTTCGGTCCTTCCGCCGTGCGGAGCTATGGTGGCAATCGTTNACAAGACAACAAAAACATTTCCTTTATTTCTTTCTTTCTTAGTTTAAACTTTTATTTCTTTTTCCTTCACTTAGTCTCATGTTTTCTCTCATAGTCAAACTTATTTCCTTACTTATCGTTCTTTATTTCATTTAAACTTTATGCAAACCTTTCGTAGTATAACTAAAACAAATTCACATCTTTTCAACCCATTCATCTCACATAACTCACGACTTGAGTGACTAGATCAATTTCAACGCTCGTTGGGACAACGATCCGTGGTTTACAAGCTTCACCGCTTAGTCTGCTGCAATCAGTAAACAAACACATGCTAGCCATAAACCCAAAAATATAATATCAACAACTAGATGTCTAGAACTTCTACACATGGACCTTTTCGATCCTTCCGCCGTGCGGAGCTAAGGTGGCAATCGCTACACCCTAGTTATTGTAGATGACTATTCACGATACACGTGGACTAAGTTCTTAAGTAATAAAACCGAAGCTTTTGAAAAATTTGAAACATTTAGTAAAATGATACAAAATAAATTAGGATGCTCTATAGTTTCTATTAGGACGGATCATGGTAGGGAATTTGATAACGAAGTACAATTTGGAAATTATTGTGATTTAAATGGAATATCTCACAATTTCTCCACTCCACGTACTCCGCAATCAAATGGGGTAGTTGAACGTAAAAATAGGACATTACATGAAATGAGTAGAACCATGTTAAATGAACAATCTATTCCACAAAAATTTTGGTGTCATGCCGTAGATACTTCAACATATATAATTAATAGGGTGTCAATTAGACGAATACTAGGAAAAACTCCTTATGAGTTACTAAGAGGTAGAAAACCTAGCATAGGCTATTTGAAAGTATTCGGAAGTAAATGTTTTATTCTAAACACTAAGGATTATCTCACTAAGTTTGACCCTAAATCATATGAAGGAATTTTTCTAGGATACTCACAAAATAGTAAAGCATATATAGTCTTAAATAAACACACTATGAAAGTTGAAGAATCCTTAAACGTAACATTTAATGAAACTCCTCCACCACCTAAGACATTACCCTTAGAAGATGATGAAATTATAGAAGAAGAAGCAATTCAGGTTAGTAAAACGAAACCCTTAAGCGATGATATTGAAGTAGAAAATTTAGGAGAAAATGAAATTGTAAATATAAAGGAAACTAAGTCACACCCTTTAAACAATATCATAGGACACCTAAATCAAAGAACCCTTAGATCACAAACTCAAGACAAAAGTAACTTCTTTTGTTTTGTTTCAACCATAGAACCTAAAAATATAAATGAAGCATTAAAAGATGAAAATTGGATTATGGCCATGCAAGAAGAATTAAATCAATTTAGGTCTAATGATGTTTGGGAGTTAGTTGAAAACCCTAGGAATATGACTATAATAAGAACCAAATGGGTATTTAGGAATAAATTAGATGAAAATGGAATAGTAACTAGGAACAAAGCTAGGTTAGTCACCCAAGGTTATAATCAACAAGAAGGAATTGATTATGACGAAACTTATGCACCCGTAGCTAGTCTAGAATCCATTAGAATCCACTTAGCCTATGCATGCGCCCTAGACTTTACGTTAAATGGATGTGAAGAGTGCATTCCTTAACGGTTTTATCAATGAGGAGGTATATGTGGCACAACCTCCGGGATTCATTGTGTTAGGAATTATGGAAAGCTGCTGAATAGAAGCTGCTGAGACATTCTGCGGATGGTTTCTGCTGAATAGTTTCTGCTGAAGAATAGAAGTTGCGGATATAGTTAATCCGTAGAAGATAGAGTTTAGTTTATATTAGGACAAGATATATAGAATATCTTTCATAATTTTATGTTGATTCGTTTCTTGTAAGAAGGGCTAGGGTTTCTTGTAGTATAAAAGGAACCCTTGGCTAATGAATATGTACGCTTTTCTAAAACATTCTTAGTGAGAATAAACGATCCATAGAGGATCAAAGCTTTGTTAGTATCTCAGTGTTGCTTGTGTTTGTTTCCGCTTTAGAATACAAGTGATAGAGTCTCTCTATTAGTGTACTTGTGATTACATAAGTATTACTAACGATCTTTACAAGGCTCGTAGATCTATCCAGGTCTAGGTTTCAACACAAAGTTTGTAACCCAGCAAACAGATCAGCTTTCACCAGAACCTTAGGAGCATTCTCATCATCAAAGTGAAGAGTATCCCTTATGATGGATTCACTCACAAGCACCTTCTGATCATCCACCTTAGCAGCAATATAATTCTCACCCTTGTGAGTTTTGATCTTAGCAGTAACCCAAAATTGCTTAATATAGGATTGATAGATCGTTGGGTTAACTGATAATGCATACTTGATAGAACTAGCATTAAGAAAATGCACCATCCTTTAAACTCATTTGGTACTGAATTTGCATCTAGAAGTGCAATATTGTTGTGTTCACTAGCCTAAGTGCGTGTAATCTCCATGAGCGCAAGGTTTGTGAATTTGGGGATTTGTGATTGTGGTTGTAATGGAAAGGTTATGCACGGTTATATAGCAATTAAGAGCGTATAAAAACTGATTGTGTGAATCAATTAGGTTTATAAATTGATTTGGGAAGTTACATAACCGCCCTTCCACTTTTGACCCGAGCAGCCGAACCCTAAGTAGCAGCACCATTAGCAGCAGAGTTGTATAACTAGCAGCAGAGTGGATTTGGCTAGCAGCAGAATTGACTGAACCTTGAAATATCTTGGTCAACCGGTCAAAAAGTCAAACCTTCCATTTATTATCCTAATTAATGATAAAACCAACCACGCATTAATACTTTTCCCCAATTTGATTCTTTATAAATAGGAAATCCGATCACTTCCAATTATAAATTAAATCAAACCCTAATCTCTTTCTTATATCAAATCAAAATCTCTTTTTCTTCAAAAATCAATATCTTTCCCAAAATCTCTCATGGCACCTAAACGTGAAGTGATCAACATTTCTTCTGACTCTTATGATTCATCTGATTCAGAGTTTGACACCCCATATGACATTATGCCAATGCCACCATACATGCCACCATACCGTCCTCCCCGTAATAGAAGCAGAACCAAAGAGCAGGCTCGTAAGTTCAAGCATTACATCAATGCTGCCTATCTTCCATGGCATAGAGACTATCAAGCACCCTCCAATCCAAAAGGTAAGGGTACTTCAAAAGGTGAAGGAACTTCTAGGGTTCCTCATGAGGAAGATACTGCTGATCTGACCAAAAAGCTTCCAAATGCCCTTGCTCAAGCCCTGCAATCAGCTTTGTCAAAGATGCCTCCTTTGCCTGTTGTTCCAGTTCCTTAGTCCTCCAAATCATCAAGAAAGCCTCCCCTGAAGGTTGTACTTGGTCTAGCTTGCAAGAGGGTATGGACCAAAGATATGCACTTGAAGAAGAAGCATGATCCAAAGGACAAAGGGAAAGGACCCATGTAGTTGGCCTGTTAGGAAGTTTGTAGTAGACTCCTTTTGTGTTTTGTTGGAACTTTCTGTGTAATGCATCTTTCGATGATGGAATAAAATTTAATTTTATGTTCTAATCTTTTACTTGAACACTTTGCACACACATCCAAGCTTAACTTATCCAGCAAAAGATTAGTCCAACAACACAAAACAAACAAATCCAAAATTGCAAAATCTAACTCAGCAGCAGAGTAGACTTTAGCAGCAGATTCACTTAAAGCAATATACAACAAACTTATTAAGAGCAATAACAGTACAAATCCTTTTACAAAACTTTACTAGACCATATAGAGATAAGTTTTTCTAAAGATTGATCATGCCAATAATTGCAACCAAATATTGAAACCTACCCACATCTAAATGTTTAGTAAGTAGATCTGCAATATTTTTATCAGTATGAAATTTTACAATTTGAATAAGCTTCTTTTCATAGCAATCTCTAATAAAATGATGTCTTATCTCAATATGTTTTGTCTTAGAGTGAAAAACATGATTTTTAATTATACACAAAGTACTGTTATTGTCTATATGAATTTTGGTGTTCATAAAATTGTACCCATAGTCCAGCAATTGATTTTGCATCCAAACCACTTGACCACAACAACTAGAAGCAGCCACATACTCAGCTTCTGTTGAAGAATTTGCCACCACAGTTTGTTTCTTGCATTGCCATGACACCAGCCTATTTCCAAGAAATTGACAACCTCCAGTTGTGGATTTTCTATCCAAACTTGCTCCAGCATAATCACTGTCAGACAAAGCCTCTAACTCAAATGGTGAGTTCTTAGGATACCAAAGCCCCAATTTTGGTTGATGCCTTAAGTATCAAAAGATTCTCTTTACTGCATTGAGATGTGATTCTTTAGGATTAACTTGAAATCTTGCACATGCACAAACAGAGAACATAATATCTGGTCTTGAAGCAGTAAGGTACATCAATGAACCAATCATTAATCTGTATACATGTACATCCACTTCTTTGCCCTCTTCATCCTTAAGCAATGGTTTATCTTTCTCCATAGTTGTCTTTGCAGGCTTGGCATCAGCGAACCCAAACTTCTTCAAAATATCAGTCACATATTTATCTTGACTAATAAATATGCCATCTTCCTTCTCTTTCACTTGTAACTCCAAAAAGAAAGTAAGTTCTCCCATAGAGCTCATGGAAAACTTATCTTTCATGATATTCTCAAACTCCTCACGCATAGCTTTGCTTGTAGAACCAAAGATGATATCATCAACATACACTTGAACCAGCAATATATCATCTTTGTTCTTCTTAATGAACAAAGTCTTATCAATCCTACCCTTAGTGTAACCACAGTCTAACTAGTAAGTTGACAAGTTTTTGTTGGGTTTTGAATAACTCTGCTGCTCGTGGTGAAGAACTCTGCTGCTCAGAGTTTATTATTAGAATGAGTCATATGTATAGTAATGATTGTATTAAATATTCTATAGGTTTAGAATATTGTTTAATTGTGTAAGAATTTATTGTAAACCGTGTAGGGTTCCTTGTCTATAAAAGGAGATCCCTAGGGTTAGACTTAGTACGTGTGTTAGAAAGTCGAATTCACTTCAAGGTTGTAATACCCTAGAATTGTAAGAGCGCTCGTATATTAATATATTGAAGTGTTTAGTGTGATATTATTTGTTCTTGTGTTCATCTTAAGTTATATAATATATTCCGCGTATTATATAAGTTCCAATTCAAGTCAGCTTCTATACTAGATCGTTTGCTCAACTGGGATCAAGAAGTTTGTATCAGAGCTTGTGATCTAGAAGCTGTGATCGAGAAGAACTCAAGAAACTCCAAAGTCTGTTCATAACAACAAACCGTAGCCATGGGTGATGACACACATATGATTACTGCATCCAAGATCCCAATGCTCAAACAAGGAGAGTATGAGCTTTGGAAGATGCGCATTAGGCAGTACATGCGCATGATCGACTACAAGATGTGGAATGTAGTTCTCGAGGGTGACAAGTTTCCCAAGATCATTGAAGGGAAGGAGATTACTATCAAAGCAAAGGAAGATGAAGATCAAAGAAAGCTTGAGATCAAGACACTCAGTATTCTCTTAATGGGAATACCTAATGAGTTTCAAGTTGATTTTGAACACTGTGAATCGGTTAAAGCTCTCATGACTGCTGTGGAGTCAAGGTTTGGTGGCACTGATGCTACTAAAAAGTCAAGGAAGAATGTCTTGAAGTGATATGTGCCTTTTTGCACATATCTTTTCGTCCAATTTTCGAGTCAAAACAATCAAAAACACTTCAAAATGGTCAAATAACATCACAAATATCCTTGGAGTATGTTTTTGTATGTCTCAGGTACAAAGGATTGAAAACAAATGAAAAACGAGCAAAATATGAAGAATTGTCAAAATCAATCCCTGAACTTTCAAAGAAAGACAGAAATGGTCCCTGGAGAGATTCTATGAAGAAAAGTTAACAAAATTCCTCCAAAAATCCTCAAATGACAAGATTGGTACTTGGATTGCATTTTTAAGAAATTGCATGATTGGTCCCTCAAGTTTGTGAAATTGGCAATAATGGTCCCCCGGGAATTACACTTTGAAGAAAAATGATCACAATGACCTTGGGAATTCACAACTTGGCAAGTTTGATCCTTGGTGATACTTTGGAAAAGTTACAATTTTGGTCCTTGGAAAATCAGATTATTACCACTTTAGTCCTTGGGCTAAACCATTTCTACTAATCCTAAACTAAACCAAATAACCCAACCAGCCCAACACTTCCAAAGCCCAAGTCAAACATCCCAAGAAACCCAGTTGTTGGGAATTTTAGAAGTTCCTACTGATGGAATTCTGCTGATGGTTACTGCTGAAGCTATAGATGGTTTCTGCTGATGACATGTTTCCTGCGGAAGATTTATTTCTGCGGATATAGTGAATCCGTATATTTATTATTAGTTTTTTAGGATATGCATAAGTTATTTTAAGTAGTGATATGCATTAATGTTTTATTTATGCCGAATTACGGTTTCTTATCTATAAAAGAAACACACGGCCTATGTTCATTTTGTACTTTGCGCTTCTTCCAAACAGAAAAACACTTTTAGTGTGTGTAACCTAGATCCATAGAGGATCATTTTATTATTAGAGCAAAACCTTGTTCATAACTTTGATTGTGTTCTTATTATTCCGTTGTGCATGATCAATCATTGTTATCCTAGATCGAGCCAAAAACGATTTCTCTACAAGTGGCATCAGAGACCAGGGGCTCGTGATATCTTGGTTTAATACAAGGTTTTCGTTGTGACAGAATAGCAGATTCGAAGAAAAAGTTGTCGACAGTAGCAGTTTTGAAGAAGGCTTTACAATTAATTTACAAAGGTATCTCCTATAATCTGTTTGTCATATTGCGCATGTGTTTTGTGGGGTTGATTATTAATTGTGAATTAAAGTTTAGTAATTGATGATACCTCGTACTAGATGTATTGAGTAAATCAATTGGTGATATATATATTAAAAAGGGTTTGTCATTTCATTGATTGGCTACTTCTACAAACAAACCTCGTACTAAATTTATAACTGATCGATTAAATATTCAAAGTGATTGGGAAGATTTGGTCGCATGTGGTTATTAATTTAAGCTCTTTGAGGATTGTGGGGTTTATTCGAGATTCGTTTTTGCTTATATTCGACATAAAGTCAGTGCGTGAGATCTGGTTTAGAATAACTTATTGGTCATTTATTGGGGCTGTCGTGTAGCTGCTTTATTGAATTGGTGTTGACGTCTATTGTCATGGTTATGTGATTGGTTGAGATAGAAGCATCTTTTACTTTTATTCTTGATTGTGACATTACATAGGATTTAATGAATTAGTTTTAAGTTGTCGCTTTTCTTGCTGAATAAAAAACTCGATCAAAAGATAAGAGTTTTTGGTGATACAACTTGATCTGTCGCTATCAATTGTAGGATACAATTTTTACTTTTATTCGATTGGCTGAATTGGGTTATTATATCTGCTGGTATAATCAGTGGGTAAAAAGTTATTGGTTAAAGAGGCTGCTGCTATTTCCTTTCTAATCAATTGAGATTCGTTTTTGATTGAGTTGCATTCAAGTGTTACTGGTGGTCATTTATTTTGCTGCTGATATTTCTCGTTCCTGCTGATTACACTTGTTGCTGCTGATCGTTATTTTTATTTCTGCTGCTACTCGTTATTGCTGATTTCACTCATTCCTGCTGATCGATTCTGCTATTTATTGCCGAATTAGGGTTTCTTATCTATAAAAGAAACACACGGCCTATGTTCATTTTGTACTTTGCGTTTCTTCCAAACAGAAAAACACTTTTAGTGTGTGTAACCTAGATCCATAGAGGATCATTTTATTATTAGAGCAAAACCTTGTTCATAACTTTGATTCTGTTCTTATTATTCTGCTGTGCATGATCAATCATTGTTATCCTAGATCGAGCCAAAAACGATTTCTCTACACCAGTCAAACCCCTTTTTATAATGCGGGGTCAAATAGTCAAATGGTCAAGGTTCAGTCAAACTATACCCACCTTTATCCCCTTCCCCCCTTTTTACCCTTCGTCTAACAAAACACCACCACCACTGCTATACGCCACCACCTCCTCAAAAGTACCCCAGCTCCATTTCCCCATCCCACTATCTCCCCAACCTCATAAAACCTTACCTAACCCTTTTTTACACCCTCACAATCAAAAAGGGCTCACACCAATTTTCCCGCCAAAATGAGATCAAAGGCTAGGATGGACCAAACTTTAATCCAACGATTGGGATTTGATCAAGAAAGCACAAGGATGGCTTTTGCATTGTTTTCTCTCGGCAAAGAAGCACACAAGAAGAGAAACCCTAGTTAGCCACTTTAGTATAAATAGGACCATTGTGTAAGCCTCAAAGGCATCTAATTTTTCTCCTGTATTTTGTTTTTAATTTTCAGTACTTTAGTTTCATTTTGTAAACCTTTTTATGCAATTTAATCTAGTAATAATTTCAATTTCATGTTTCCTTTGTCAAGTTTAAATTTTGCAATTTCAAGTGAATTTCTCATGTTAGCTCAAAGTTGTTAAAACGTATTGTTAGCTGATAAAGTGAACTCATTTTAGCTTATTATTTAATATTTACAAGCTCAGTAGCTTTTAAACTTGTTTAAATTCAGTTTACCAAAAAAAATTTTCTCAAAAATAGTTTAAAAATAGTCCATAAATAAAAATTCAGTTTGGAAGAAGAAAGAAGGAAATGAGTTTGGTGATTTGAGGAAGGCCATGGTTTAGAGCTCAGGGGAGCATTAGGATGGTAAATGATCCGTGTTATTTAGTTATCATAGTTATATGTTTTTTATTCTTATCCATTTATGTTCCTGCTTGATTAGTGTAACTGTAACTCTCAGTTTCATGGAATGAATCCCTCATTTGCTTCTTTAAACTTCCATAATCTGTTTATATAGGGGTGTTTGGATCAAGCCTGGATTCTGTGATGTTGTTGTTGTTTTGTTGTTAACTTGTTATGAATAGATTGCATTTGGTTATTTTAGTCTGGGTCAGCCATATAATTCAGTAGGATTAGTTAAGCCAAAGTTCACCCATAACCTTAACTTCTTCAAGCTGTTAGAATTTTAGGATTCTACATTTTTAGAGTAGATATAAATCTTGTTTAGTATACTTAATTGAGTCTTATCTTAGGTGCTTATAACATAATTTGTCTTCTAGAGTCGCTAGAATTTCATAAAGGTCAAACTGATGCAAATTTTCAAAAGTCAAAATTTCAAAGTGGATAAAATGGACAGATTTTGTAGAGCTTGCACAGGGTTCATTAAGGATGGAATTCAGATAATTCTTGCTGTTTTGTAATCTTTGGTTGCTCAACTTTCATAATCAGAAAGAAAAAACTGGATTTTAAACCCATTTGGTCACTTGAAAATAGCCTCAAAGTAGACATGTTGGCCTGTTCATGCCCTGCACCCAGTTCTTCCCATTTGACCCATTTTTCTATTGACCACAACTTGGTCAATTTTGGACCAATTTCAGTGAATCTTGTTGATTTAGAATTCCACTTAGGTTGTTTTTATACAAGTGCTTTTAGATTTCCTTTTAGTGCTTATTAAGTAGCTTATTTTGAGCCTTGTTTGGACCCCATTTGCTTCTGCTGTTGTTCATACTCAGCATAAGCTGAGCTTGTGTGATTCTGTCTCTTTTGGATCCTTGCTAGTCAATTGTTGTTGTTTTTAGTTGTTTATATAGTTGGGACTGTGTGGGGCTTGTGTTTGGCTTGGTACTAGCTCGTACTCAAATTTGGTTAGCTTAAGGTTTACTAAAAAAAAAAAAAACTCATTTTGAAACAAAACATTTTACTGTTGGGATTTTCAGTTTGAGTAAGCTTGTTTAAAGCTTTTCAGAAAAGTTGCTTTTAGAAAAGTTGTTCATATTGTTGTTTAACTGTTGTGCAAAAAGAAAAATTGAAAAAAAAAATGTTTCCAAAAAGAATGGGTTTAGTAGGGATCGAACCTGGGTCACACAGCTCACACAACACCAACATACCATCTGCCCTTGGGTCTTCTTTCATTTATACCATGCAAAATTTAATATATGACCTTTGTTGTCTGTTTAGCTTATTTTAACTAATCAGTTTTTGTTTTGCTTATTACTGCTTAATTTTACACTGTGCGCCCACCTTTTATATTTTTCTTAGGTTAGTATTAGCTTGTAGTATTTGTTAAAAAAATTTCAGATTTTTAGATATAGTTTTAGTATTTATTAGTAATTAATTAGTGTTAATTAGTTTCTAAATCATAATAAATAGAATTGTTATTGAAATTTTAATTTTCTTTTTTTCTAAATTTTTCTTTTGTCATCTAGTGCTTAGGAAAATTATTTGTAAGCTCGTAGGATTAGCGTAGCTTAAAATTCACTTTTTGTTTTGTGCACTCGCGTTTTTCTTAATTAACTTTTACATTTTTAACTTAGGTTACATTTTAGGGTTCCCTAGTTTCCTAATATGATTCCCGTAGATTTTTGAGTAGTTTCTAAGTTTTAATTTTCATTTCTTGTTTGAATTCCTAGTTTAGTTGCGTTATTTTATTTCTCGTTCGTTATTTGTAATTTAACGTACCACAAAACCAAACAATCTTTCCAACCAAACATACAAGATTTTAATCTCGATCTTTTCACGAAGCTTTCCATTCACACCTCGTTGGGGTACGACCCGGGAAATCACTTTCCCGGTCTTAAAAATATCACATTGCACGATTTTACGAGGTAATTCTTTTCACGAAGGGTTTACTTGTATTTCTCCATGTCTTGTGTCACTCACGATAACCTTGACCTCACTTTGTTGGTATTTTTGATATAATGTTTTACACGACGAATCAAAATGGCGCCGCTGCCGGGGAGGCTTTGTGTCGAAAGTCTTGAAAATGTTTGATCGATTAGTCTTGTAGAACCTTCGCAAGAAGTTATTGCTTTCAAAAACTTATAAAACACCAAAAATATTTTTCTTTGTTTCTATATATGTATATATATCTATAAAAGATAAAAACACAAAAAGATTTTCCGTTTTCTTTGTTTAATAATAACAAAAATAAAATACATTGTCGAGAACCAAGACGGAATACATCCCAACTGGGGGTATGACCATTAATAAGTTCCCAAACTAAAGATCAAAACTTGCCTTTGTGTCACTTGCGTATTTGGAAAGCTTTTAAACGAGAAACAAACTTTAAGAGGAGTCGAAACGGTATAGGGCGATCCTACGAACTTCGCCCTAGTGAGAGATATTCGAAACGTTTATTCCTCGTTAATGTTTAATTCTAATGGAATCGTTTATTCCTTGTGTCGGTTGTGGTGAACCGCTTTTTGGTTCACCGTGTCATTGGTGTACGTGTAAACGATGTGGTAATGATATTCGAAACGGAAGTTGTTTGTTTTATGGTTCGAGGAATTCATTTGCTTATGATCCTAATCAGAACTCATTCAACGTCTCTTCAAATTTTTCCAACTACCCATCACAGTCATATGAGCAAGAATCATATTATCCAAATCTCAATGATGCTTCGTATCAAAATACACCAAGTTTTTCTTGTGAGTATTGTGGAGGCCCTCACTACAGCTCTGATTGTCAAACTAGGAATCAGTTTGTTTATGAACAGGTTCCTTGTAACAATTATGAATTTGGTTTTAACCAATATCCACATAACTCACAGAATCAATCACAACAATCATATTGTTGTAAGTACTGTGGAGGTCCACACTTCAGTTCCGATTCTCAAACAAGGAATCCACTTCCTTGTGACAATTATGACACATCTTATCATAACCAACCTCCGCAGTACCAGATAATTCAAGCAACTCCTCAAGAAACTTTTCGAGACCTTTGTCTAAAGGCTCTTGAGATAATAAAAGAACTTAATGAGGAGTTGGCTACTACATCATTTCAAAATTCTCGTGAGAAATCTATTGCAGAAGAACGAGAAGCTAGAAACGAAAGAAGCATGGAGGAATTGCTAGTCTGAGAACAAGCAGCTAAAACACGTGCCATATTTCGCAATGCTGCTCTTCTTGACGATGATGATAGTGATGATGAAGTTACCCTTGATATTTCTCAATTTTGTAAGGGGTCATCAAGTTCATCAGTAGCAATTCCATCCCCGGAAAATCGGGGAGAAAATACTATGTTGGAATTACTAGCAGAAGAACAAATGAAATCCATGTATGCTAGTCCTTCTCAACTCCCCCAGTATGTTGCTATCACACCCGAGGTTCCCACTAACTCACTGAACATGGGGGACGAGCATCTTGATACAGTTCCTGAAAAGGAATCAGACGAATTCATAAAGTATAGTGTTGAGAACCTTGTCCCAATCCCATGTGAGTCACAGGAAATTCTTGAGCCTATGTATGATATTCCTTCCCCTCTTGAGTGTTCAAATGATCATTTTGAGACTTTCTCCGATTCCAATGATGATTGTACATCTTATGGAGACATTGAATACATTGAGGCATCACTTCCACATTCTGATGCCGATCCTCTTCGTGAGGAGTTCGCCGATGAACTCACTCACATCAATCCACTTCCATCGGGAAGTGACGATGATCTCTTCGATTTCAATGCCGATCTGGGAGAAATTGAAAATCTCTTATATCACGATCATTCACTCAATTCTTATCCCAACAGTCCAATAGAGAATGTTAATTACCTTGTTCCTGAAGCATTCAAAACAACTTTCACTAATCCTCTGTTTGAATTCGAATCTGAATTCACTTTGATTTCTGATAATCCAATCTTTGATATTTAGAGCGAGGATGGTGATGAGTCTACAACGGAACAAGAGTTCACTGATTTACATCATGTGATTGATTCTCTTCACTAGGAGTTCTCCGGTGAACTCACTCATATCATGACTCCTCCGGAGTATGATTACTTGGATAACAAGAAAAACCATAGTGTGGGGGGAAAAGTTCTCAATCCTGAGAATTGGTATTTTGATGAAAAATTTTCCCACCCTCCCACCCAAAATGTTTTCCAAACCACAGAGCTTAACCGATAAAATCCAAATGTGTTGATCCCATTTGAGCAATAGATCTAGAATTACTATCTTAGATAAACTAAGACAATAATGTATAGAAGCTGAGTTGTAACAAACTTAATCAATACGCGGAATTTACTGATTAACTTAAGAGGAACACAAACACAATTATATCACACCTTAAACACTTCAATATATTGAATACGAGCACCCTGAATAGTGCTAGGGTTTTGCAACCTTGAAGTGAATACAATGCTAGAATAATACGTACTCTAGTCTAACCCTAGGATCTCCTTTTATACACCAAGGAACCCTACAGGCTTACATCAACTTCCTACCCAAGACTAAGACATTCTAACATTATAGAATCTTACACAAAATCTATTCTATAAATACAAACATTCGTACATAAACTTATCACTAAGCAGAAGAGTCTTAGCAGTATACTTCCAGCAGTAGAGTCTCAGCAGCAGTCTTGTCTGGCAGTAGAGATTTTAAACTAGCAGTAGACTTGACTGACTAGCAACAGTGTAGCACACAGAAGTAGAGTTACATTAAAACCCAACAATCCTCCCCTAAACTTGATATTTTCCCTGAAAATATGCAAGTTTCTTACAAGCTCAAACAAACACCAGGAGGATGCTTCCAAACACTCTATCTTCTTTCTATCTCTCTAGTGCTTTGCTGCACAATCCTTTCAACCAAAATTTTAAGATGAGGAGTTACTTCTTCACATCTAAGCTAAGAATCAAGCATTGCTTTTAGAACTCCAGCCTTCAATGGATACTCCTTTTCTGTAAGCATGAAAACATCAATTCCAGCATGAGTAGATACATGATGAACGTCACTTAAGCTATAATGCTTCCATAATGTAGACATGTTATCTGCTTCAAACCTCCAGTATCTGTCACTTAGGTCTGGATTATACAATCTTTGGAAATGAACCCATAACTCCATAGCTTTCACACTCACTGGATTTTCATGTCTAAACTTAGTTTGTGCCAAGCTCTATAGAGTAGTCAAATCTGTTCTATCACAAGATCTAACAAAATCTTCAAAATCTCTATACATCTCAACATCTCCTCCAACTCTGATTATTTTCCAAGCTTCACTGAAATCATCCTTAGCAATTTCCCAGTCTGCAATTGGGTGTCTAGCTTGAGGTGGTTCAACAAACACATCATCTGGTTCAACCAAAAACCTATCATCAGTTTTATCTGCAGTGTTTTGATGTGATTCATCAACCTTTTCAGGTAATTCAGCAGTCTTGGATTCTTCAATTCTTGATCTCTTAGCCCTTTCTCTACTAGCTGCCATATGCTCATCTTGCTTCTTTTTCCATTCAGCCTCTTCTTTTGAACCTATTGGAGCAAACATTGTATTTCTCTTGTAACCAGAATAATAATGAAGCCTGATTGCATCATGTGCCATCCCTCTGAATTGACTCATTTTCTATCAACACTGAGCACACAAATACTGTTTCATTTGAGAGATGATCTGAGCTTCTGTAGGCCTCCTTTTTCTCTTTTGCTTACCTTTGATTACATTTGACACATAATCAAAAGCTTGATCATTTATCATCCTAATAAAAGCATACAACTGTGCAGTCTTTTGCTCTGTAGTTAAAGTGACATTAGCATGAACTTCTATAGCTTTCTTGTTTACCTCAGGATTGTTCCTTATCAGATAATCAACTTCTTCAGGTGTAGGCTCATATTCATATTCATCATTCTTTGACTGTGACTCACCCTCTTTACTTCTTCTGGATTTCAAAGCTTCAAGAACTTCATGTTCTTCTAGTAACCTAGCTTGTTCAGCTTCAACATCTTCACCTTCTATTTCTATATCACCCATAGCAATCTGCATAGCCAAAACACTATCAGCCTCCACAAGCTTCTCCCTAGGCCAATATTCCTTAGGCAATTTCTTATATTCTTCTTCTTCATCACTAGAATCAGGAACATCTTCTTCAACTATCTTTCCTTTTCCTTTATCAGTGCTTGAAGCAACAGGTTTTGCCTTTGGAATTGTTTGTGTAGGTTCTTTAATCAACACTCCTTTTGTGGGTAATTTTGACACATGGATTGGTTGTGAAAGTGATGTTGGTTGTGATGGTGCATGTTTTATTGGTTCTGGTTGAAGTGGTTGTGATGTATGTTCAGTTGGAGATTTCTCTTGAAGCATTAACAAAGCATTTGCAACAGAGTTCTCACCTGATCCAGCAGCAGAGTGTTGTTGAGCAGTAGAGTCACTAAAGAGTTCACCAGCAGTAGTCTCTTTAGCAGTAGAGTCTAGAACAGCAGTATTGTCTTTCACTTGTACAACTTGATCCAGTACTGCTTCTTGATTGTTTTTATCCACCACCACATACTTATCTGCATTGTCACCACTATCATCATCTTTAGCCTCCCCTGAAGCTAAATCAGTATCACCAGCAGCACTCTTATCAACACCTTCTTTCAAACCAACAGCAGCATACTCATCACTAGCAGCAGTCTCAGCAACAATTTGAATATCAGCAGTAGAGTTCCAAGCAGCAGAGTCAACATTAACCATAGTTTGAACCTCAACAGCCAAAACGTCATCACCCATACTTGTAACTTGATCAGCAACATTTTTATTTCCCCCAATTTCCTCCCCTGAACCTGTGATATTCCTCCCTTGTTTGGAAGCATCCTCTCCCAAACCAGCAGCAGTGTTAGTAGAAGAAAACTTTGTCTGCAATAACTCCATTTGTTGCTTCTAGTTAGTGATCATGGTTCCCTGAGCAGCTGTTAGACTTTCAAGAGCAGTAACTTAGGATTCCAAGTTTTGACACTTGGTTTCCAAATTGGTACATGTTTCCTTCAATACTTTTAGTTGTTCCAAACTAGCCTCATCACTTCGACCTGTGTTACCTGGTCCGAGAGGTGAATCATTGACATTGACATTTTGTACAAGGGGTGGTGCCATCAATTCAATATGTTCAATTCTGTCCTCCTCACTTTGGGATGTGTGACCTTCCCTGAGAGGTGAATCTTGGGACACAAACTCAGTACCAAAGCCAGTTTGATCACCTGAGCCCCCTATATTTTCCATGTGGCTATGTAATCCATCACCTGTGTTTGACTCAGAAGAATCATTCATATTAGATGTTGCCTTGGATTGGGTCTTATGTATGTTAACACTGACCTGCTCTGCTGCTAAGCTAGTAGTAGTAGTGTTAGCCCTCACCAACATGTCATCTTCACCACCTATGACAGCCCCATCTGGTACAATTTCCATCCTAACACTAGTCTGGGGTAACTCAGTGTTCTTTGAGGTTTTCCTACGTTTATAGGTCTTTAATGGTGATGGAGATGGTGAATCAAAAGTGGGTGTGTGTTGGGACTCAGTGGGAGTTCCTGATCCTTCACCCTGATTGTTTTCAATAAATTGCACCATAAAAGGGGTAAGTGGTGTAACTTGACCAGAAAATTCTTTGTTGACCTTGACCAAGAAACTAAAAGACACAGATCCCATTTTTGGAGATTTATAAATAGCTTTATGGGATCTTGTTGTTTCAATCTGATTATTGAAAAACAATTGGATAAACCTTGGATAGAGAAAGGATTTTCCTTGTTAGCCTTGAAAATAATGTTATATTCGGGAATTGCATTAGTTTATTAGTAATGGGACTTAATGTGTCAACTATGTAAAGTATGACACTTGGTCACCTATAAATAACCTCCTAGTTCCATCTAGGAGGGTTGGATGTCTCATTTGTAATAAGAAGTGTGTGTGTTTTCCCTTTCTCTCTCTAGAAAACACACACATCTTCCCCCAATTCTTTAATCTAATATACCATGTTTAACCTTTATTTCGAGCATCCCCGACCTCCTGAATATAGATTCTTGTTTATTACAATTGGTATCAAGAGCTAACCAGGGGCGATTCGTGGTGTTTTGGTTGTTTTTGGGTGGTTTTAGGCGCTATTCGATTGGTTTAGTGGGATTCGTGGGTTTTTACACTTTGGGTCTCATCTAGATCGTTCATATAGGCTACTAGGAGTTTGTGTGATTGGGTTTTTGGGTTTCTATGGTGATTTTCATGGCTATTCGTGGCTTTTGGGATTCATACGAACTAAACCCTAGTTTTGCGAGTATGATAAGGGGTTTAGCGAGTATGGCATGTTCTTTTGCGAGTATCATGTTTTTTAGCGAGTATGGTTGGTTGCGAGTATGAAGACTCTTGCGAGTATGAAGACTCTTGCGAGTATGAAAACTCTTGCGAGTATGAAGACTCTTGCGAGTATGAAGACTTCTGCGAGTATGGGAACTTCTGTGAGTATGGGAACTTCTGCGAGTATGGAAACTTCTGCGAGTATGGGAACCTCTGCGAGTATGGGAACTTCTGCGAGTATGAAGACTTCTGCGAGTATGGGAACTTCTGCGAGTATGACTTGCAACTATGATATTTTGAGTACGAGTTTCATGTTTTGTATTGTGTTTGTTTTGCCGAGTTAGGCTGGTTCATCCTTATCGTTCATCGAGTAAGGACTTCACTTGAACTTACCTAACCGAAACTCTGCCAAAATTTTATCACAACCTTACTACCTAAACCTAAACCCTAATATCACCACACCCAAAACATTGATATTATTGGTACACCATATATAAGAACATGATTCATTAACTTGTTTCATTACATGAATACCAATATATCACCTCACCACTCCATGATATTATTGGTACACCTTATACTAGAACATGATTCATTAACTTGTTTCATTACATAATACCACGAATATTATCACAACCTCAAAAGCACACCACTTTTTGCTTATAAACGATCCTGATCAATGAATCAAATAAGAGTGACGAGGCTATATCAGAAGTTTGTAATACAAGGAGAATTCTTATTATCTATTTGGGTTTTTGAAGTGAAGTTTTATGATGAAGTACGTTATTTAATCCTCAAGTCTAGGGTCTGGTTGTATGCATGACTTCGAAGATACTGTTGGGGCACATATTACTATAATGTTTAGACAGGTTTACTACATGGGAGACGAAGACTTGGTTTATCTAGTTCTCATAGTCCAAGGGTGGACGGCGAAGACGTTAGTTAACTATCACTTAAAGGGTTCGTTGTAGTGCTCAGATGTCACACCTTAGATCGTGGATAATCAGGAGGTGTACGTCTCCATACTTGTTGGCTATGTTGGATGAAGAGTATGAGTCTTAGGGATTCGTGCTTCACGGAACTCCTACACCGTTACTTAGTTATAATGA
>LBNU01032339.1:102520-136521 GCA_014162995.1 Artemisia annua | reverse complement strand
TTGGAGTTTTTCTTATGGGGTAATGAAGTAGCCGTCGTTGTTTTTCAGAGGTTGATAAAGAGTTATGACAAGATTCATATGGTATGTTAGTAGTATGGGCATTATCGACATATTCACGCGTTGTTGATTATAGTGCTATTCTAACAGGTGCTTCCGGTTACAACACATCATACCACAATTGGTGATGCTGATTTCGATGAGATCGCAATCATCAGAGGGAGAGAAATGTGAACTAAATATGATACTTTATGAGTACTAAAGGTACATGTGACCAGGCTGAACCGTTTCTACCTTTGTTAATTCACATGTGTAAGATTATGGACTGATTTATAAGATAGCTGGAATGCAATTTGTGACGATGAAGATGCTGTACTGTTGTACGTCCGAACAGAAAAATCTGAGAGTGAGTCTACAGTCCGTTTTACAATTCCGCTGCATTTGAAGACTAAGACGGTTCGCAATGTGTTTATCATTAAAGACTTCTTCAGAGTTAGGCATTCCATCAGGATGTTGTTGGTTTGGGGGAGAGCACTAATTAGGGGAGAGTGTATTGTAATGGTCAATGTTAAATCCCTAATTAGACTCGCACACATTGTTCTTCTACAAGTCAAAGTGATGGCAGCCAAGAAGACTCAGATGTATAAGTGTAGCTATGGTGCTTGAAGACCACTCTTGGAGCTGCTGTACTTATGTTTTGTATTGTGTTTTACTTAATTGTGCTTGTAGGGAACATTGTAAGCAATTCCCATATAACATTACTTTGGGGAGAGATTGTTAGCCTTGAAAATAATGTTATATTCGGGAATTGCATTAGTTTATTAGTAATGGGACTTAATGTGTCAACTATGTAAAGTATGACACTTGGTCACCTATAAATAACCTCCTAGTTCCATCTAGGAGGGTTGGATGTCTCATTTGTAATAAGAAGTGTGTGTGTTTTCCCTTTCTCTCTCTAGAAAACACACACATCTTCCCCCAATTCTTTAATCTAATATACCATGTTTAACCTTTATTTCGAGCATCCCCGACCTCCTGAATATAGATTCTTGTTTATTACATTCCTTTTTCTTTGACACTCAAAACAATTCCTTCAAAAATCATGTTTCAAAAGTTAAACGGGTTTCCTTTGCTTAAACAAATCATAGCAGATGCTATGGTTGTATTAAGCTCATTCCACCCAGTTGTTTTTGGACTCAAACAGTGTAATAAAGTATGGGCTAAAAATTTCCATGAAGTTGAGAAAAGACCTTTTTGAAATTTTAAACTATTGCCTTTCCTTTCATAGCCCAGTTCTTCCAGTCCTTCAAAAAGTTCATCCCTGGCAAGACTCTTTGTTCATGCTTCATCATCAAGGAGCAAAGTTGTTCTGATAGCGGCTTCAGAAATGATTACTTTTTGATCATCAACAAAAGCCCTCACATATGGTTCCCCTTTCAAAGTCTTGAATTTGGCAGTATGCCAAAACTGTTTGATGTGAGAAGCATAGACGGTAGGATTCACAGTTAATGCATA
Organism: Artemisia annua; assembly: GCA_014162995.1. Lineage (NCBI taxonomy): Eukaryota > Viridiplantae > Streptophyta > Magnoliopsida > Asterales > Asteraceae > Artemisia > Artemisia annua. Next base: position 135,009 of record LBNU01032339.1, on the reverse strand, counting down.
CCTAAGGGATGTAGCATTAAGAAAGTTTGCCATTTCTGTGAATTCTACAGTTACAACATCTGTGTCAAGTTCGGCCACAATGTTATGACTTTTTGCCCATGTTCGATCAAGATCCATGATTTAGGGTTCTTAAGATTTGTGGATTTGGAATGTGGATGATAATGGAGAGTGGGTTGGTTTTTAAACTTGAATTTGTGGGTTATGTGTAGAGAAAAAGTGATTCAATTAGGTTATAAACTGCTTAGTGGAAGTTACATAACCGTCCCTAGACTTTAACTTGTAGCAGCAGACACCCAGCAGCAGAGTCATACAACTAGCAGCAGAGTTGACTACTGCTTAAAGAACCAAGCAGTAGTTTGACTTTTCTTGGTCAAAAAGTCAATAATCGAACCAAATCTCTTCATTAAGAGGCAGTTACCAAAAATTGAATTCCAATCACCAACTCCTCATTAATTACCATAAAAGCCAATTGATCCTCAATAAAAGGGGATCAAATCCAATTGATTTTCCAATCAAACCCTAATCACTTCCAAAAACACCACAAACACCACAAAATCGTAATCAAAGTCTAAACCTTTTCCCAAAATAATCACAATGACCAACAATAGAGAGACAATCGACAACTCTTCAGACTCTTCTGATTCATCTGACTTTGAAAGCATGTTTCCACCAGGCACAGTGATAACTTCTCCTCCTTTTCCACCAAGAGCACCATATCTACCACCATATCAACCACCCAAACGTGGTAGAAGAACCAAAGAACAATCCAGGAAGTTTAAGCATGACATCAATGCTAAGTATCTTCCTTGGCACAGAGATTATCAATCACCACAAACATCTCAGCCACAACAAGCACCACAACCATCTCATTCACCACAAGCACCACACCTAAACTCTTCATTGGCTCAAGAAATCCCAAATGCTTTAGTAAAGGCTTTGAGAAAACATTTGGAAGTTTTGCAAGCAGAACCTTCACAACCAAAAGCACCAGTTCCTCCCCCTAAGACAGTGATAATCCCAAATGCTTTAGTAAAGGCTTTAGTAGAGACAACCTTTTAAGACCAATAACAGTGCAAAATACTTTTACAAAACTTTACAAAGACATAATGAGACAAGATTTTTTTTTTCAAATATTTCTCATACCAATACTTGCAACTAGAAACTGAAATCTACCCACATCAAAGTGTTTAGTAAGTAGATCAGCAACATTTAGATCAGTATGTATTTTAACAACTTGAATTAATTTCTTTTCATAGCAATCTCTGATAAAATGATGTCTTATTTCAATATGCTTTGTTTTAGAATAAACAGTATTTTTGATGATGCACATTGTACTGTTATTGTCAATGAAAATTTTGGTGTTCATAAAATTGTACCCATAGTCCAGCAATTGGTTTTGCATCCAAAGTACTTGACCACAACAACTTGAAGCAGCCACATACTCTGCTTCTGTTAAAGAGTTTGCCACGACAGTTTGTTTCTTACATTGCCATGACACCAATCTGTTTCCCAGAAATTGACAACCTCCTGTTGTGGATTTCCTATCTAAGCTAGCCCCAGCATAATCACTGTCTGAATATGCTTCTAATTCAAATGGTGAATCCTTAGGATACCAAAGCCCCAATTTGGGTTGATGCCTTAAGTATCTAAAAATTCTCTTCACTGCATGAAGATGAGATTCTTTGGGATTAACTTGATATCTTGCACAAGCACATACGGCAAACATAATATCTGGTCTTGAAGCTGTAAGGTACATCAATGACCCAATCATTGACCTGTAAAAGTGAACATCCACCTCTTTACCATATTCATCATTCAACAATGGCTTATCTTTCTCATGAGTTGTCTTTGCAGGCTTAGCATTTTCAAATCCAAACTTCTTTAAAATCTCAGCCACATACTTATCTTGGCTGATGAATATACCATCATTCAGTTGTTTCACTTGCAAACCCAAGAAAAATGTAAGTTCACCCATGGAACTCATAGAAAATTTATTCTTCATGATCTTCTCAAATTCCTCACACATAACTTTGCTTGTAGAACCAAAAATGATATCATCTACATATACTTGAACCAGCAAAATATCACCTTTGTTTTTCTTAATGAATAAGGTTTTATCAATCTTACCCTTCTCATATCCACAATCCAGCAAATAAGTTGATAACTTTTCATACCATGCTCTGGGAGCTTGATGCAATCCATATAATGCTTTCTCAACTTTGTAAACTTTGTCAGGAAAATCTGGATCTTCAAAACCATGTGGTTGTGTCACATAAACTTCTTCCTTGATTTCCCCATACAGAAAAGCACTTTTAACATCCATTTGATACACTACAAAGTCTTTGTATGAAGCATAAGCCAAAAACAATCTTATGGCCTCAATTCTTGCCACTGGTGCATACACTTCATCATAATCAATACCTTCTTGTTGTGTGTATCCTTGAGCAACTAACCTTGCTTTGTTTCTGATCACAATTCCTCTTTCATCTCTTTTACACCTAAAAACCCATTTAGTACCAATTGCCCTTTTTCCATTAGGCAAATCCACCAAAGTCCAAACTTCTTGTAATCTGAATTTAAGAAGCTCTTCTTGCATGGCTTCTACCCAGCTTGAATCTTGTAATGCTTTATAAGCATTTTTGGGTTCAACTTGTGATAGGAAACAAGCAAATAGACAGTTTTGCAGATCTTTATGACTGTTTCTTTGATGAAGAGATCTTGCAAAGAAAGCTTTGTGTAAGATATCTTTTTGCTCTTTAGTCATTCTCCTAGTTTGCACAGTTGATGATGGATCACCCAAAATGTTTTCTTTGGGGTGAACTTTGTGAACTCTTGTAGTTTTGGTTGGACAAACTAGAATATTAGATTCCAAATTAGTAACATCTGCTTCAGCTCCAAAGATTTTAGGATCAAGAGCCTCATCATCAGTATCAGCATATATTTCTGTCAAACCAGGTGTAGTGGAATCATCAGGGTATGTTGAATCAGCAAAAGATATACCCTGTATGTCAGAAGTTGGAAACTTGTGTGTAGCAGTAGTGTTGCTAGGTCTAGCAGCAGAGTGCTCATGAGCAGTAGAGTCAGGAAGACTGCTGCTAGAGTTTGTTTCCTGTTGGGAATTTTAGAAGTTCCTACTGATGGAGTCTGCTGACAGTTTCCTACGGATGGTTACTGCTAAAGCTATAGATGGTTTCTGCTGATGACATGGTTCCTGCGAAAGATTTATTTCTGCGGATATAGTTATTTCGTGATTTATTATTAGTTTGTTAGGATATGCATGAGCTATTTTAGGTAGTGATATGCATTGATCTTTTATTTATTATTGTATTAGGTTCCTTGTCTATAAAAGGAACAGTAGGCTTTATTATTAAACACGCTTCTCTAAACAAAAACACCTTTAAGTGTGTGTGATATAGATCCATAGAGGATCATTTTGATTATTAGTGAAGAACCTTGTTGAAACTTTGATTGTGTTATTATTATTCCGCTGTGCATTCAATCATTGTTTCTATATCCTAGATCGAGCCAAAACGATTTCCCTACAATTGGTATCAAGAGCCAGGGGCTCGTAATATCTTGGGTTTATACAAGGTTTTTATTTGATTGGAAGAAAGCAGTTTTGAAAGAAGGTACGATTGTTTTTTTAATTTTGGGCATCGACTTTGAACGGCGACAGCATATCACACGGTAACACATATTAATTTTTGTGTCGTACATTGATTGGTCTTCAAAGTTGTTAAACCTCGTACTAATTTAGATCTGGAATGAATTAATTGGACATTACATGTTTCGTCTTTTGTGTGTTGAATATTAAATTGGTTGAAGTTTATCACGTGAAGAAGATAGTAGATGCATTTGCTTTTTATGTCATTCACATGATCTGTCGCTATCATTGTCATATGTGTGGGATTGGCTTTTAGTTTGATGGTGCATCACGTGGGGACCTTAAGAAATTCATATAAATTGCTTTGGATATACTTTCTCAACAAGTACGAGTAAATTGGCTGTTTCGTGAGTAGCTACTGATTTGGTTTAATGAGAACGTGGGTCGGTTCATTGTCGATTTTTTTTGGAAAAGATTTCAACTGACGTCACTTGCAAAATTATTAACCTCGTATCAACTCTTAACTGAAGTGGGTCAGTGATTGGTTTGCCGAATTTCTTTGGTACAAATATTGTCGCTTTCATTATTATTAATTGGTCGAATATTTGTTGGCGTTGTGTTTTGGAAAGTGAATATTATAATATTCGTTTTAGTTATCATCATTGATTGCTGATTGGTTTAATTATTCGTGGTCCATGAAAGTTATTATCAGCACATGGGTCTTAAGCTGCTGATTGTTTGAGAATTGTTTCTACTGATATTTTATATTGTTTCTGCTGTTGAGCTTTTTGTTCCTGCTGATTACTTTTGTGGTCCCTTCATGTTTCTGCTACTCGCTTATTTTCATTCTGCTGTTACACAAAAAAAAAAGAAAAAAAAACAAAAAATGGCATAATTTAATAGTGAAATGGATGATGCAATATTTCCTTATTTGATGGATTATGAGTACGAAGTCTGGGCTAAGAAGATGGAACACTGGATCACGAACAATGATATAAATATTTGGAAGGTGATCCAAAATGGCAACAGTCCGAAAAGGTGTGGAACAGATCATGATGGAAATCTATTTCATCTACCTCCAGAGACTGCAGCTGAACACATTGTTGTACAAAGGGAATCCAAGGCAAGAACTACCTTGCTTCAATCTATTCCTGTTGATCATGTAGCAGCTTTCCGTTATATGCATGATGCAAGTGTGATATGGGATGCAATCAAAGCAAGGTATGGAGGATAGGCTGAATCAAGCAGATGAGCAAGGAAGCTTGTACTATAGCTGATGCTGTAGAATTCGCTTTCATGGGCATCTCATCTCAGGTACACAATTGTGTCTTTGGTTGTAGTGTGAGATATAATAAGCTTAAAGAACAATATGATGAACTGAAACCTAAATACAATGAATGTTATAAAGACCTTCAGTCCTATAAACATGGTTTAGAAATTGTAGAAAGTCAAAAGGTTTGGTTTCAGAAGAATCAGGTTGCATATGAGAATGAGATCAAAAGTTTAAGACAGGACTTAAAATGTGCTCAGGATGAAGCTATCTATACTAAAAAGTTAAATGCTAAATTAGAATCTGAGAAACAAGTACTACAAGAAAAGCTAGATACTGAAATAGCTACTCATAAAAAATGGTTGATTTTTGGTGATAATCTAGCTAATTGTTTATATGGAAGTCAAGCTGTTAACTCTAGTATAGGTTTAGGTTTCAAAAAGTATGTTGGCTTAGAAGCTAGGAATGACCTAGGTAAATCAACACCAGCAGGCCTAGCTAACTATGTTAAAGAAGGTACATTACATGCTGTGCCTAGACTTATTAGAGGGGAACACATGCCCACTGATCTTTCCAAAACTGTAGACTTTGATGGATCACACCATTTATATGGCAAAAAGTCAAGTGACTTGTCAGACCTTAGTTGCAAAACTGATGACGTTGTCTCTTGCTCTAAAAGTGACAAGTCCTCAGACCTACAGTCCACTGACTATGCCTCATGTGATTCAAGTGACAAGTCTCATTCACCCAAGTCCAAAGTAGCTGATAATGAGCCCAAAACAAAACCAGTTCCTTTTTCTGTTAAACACAATTTTGTTTCTAGTTCTAAAACTGATAAGTTTGTGTGTAATAAACAAAGTTGTGTTAAGAATAAGTCTTTGAAAAAGAAATCTTGTTTTGTGTGTGGTAGTAAATCTTATCTCATTAAGGATTGTGATTTTCATGAGAAGAGAATGGGTGTGTGTGCTGACCAAAAGAGACCTAGACCAATGTGGACCAATGTTAATGCTATACCCCCATATGTTCCACAAGCACCTCATGTGAAACCCAGCAGACCCAATTCTACAGGTAAGCCAGTTTCTGCTGGTAGATCTTTTCCAGCCGGTTGGAAAAGACATGTTGCTAGACCATTTTACACACCTACTAGTACTTACTTTCATAATGGTTTTTGGCCTACTTATTATGACCCAATGTATATGGGGTGGGGGACAAGATGGGATACTACTGTTAAGCCCTCAACAAGTTGTTCTTGGAAAAATAAAAGGAAATGTTCATTCTGGGTACCCAAGAACAACAGTCCTTGTCAGGTGCATTGATTGAGGGGAGGCATAAGCCTAAGGGGAGGCTTATTGTTGTATTCTTTGTATTCTAACCATTTTTGCAGCTGTTGGATCCTCATACGCCTAAGGGAAGGCTTAGTGTTTCTGTTGGCACTACAATTTTCTTTGGTTCCTGCTGCTGATTGATGGTATATTTTATATATTTCATATTTCTTTTTCTTTCTTGTTAAAAAAAAAGTTAAAAATTAAAAAAAAAATATAGTTTTTGTTTTATTTTGTTTGCAGGTACTTGTAGTGGTTAATTACCACACATATGGTTCTCAGCTCACCATGTCTTACTGACGCATGAGTTGGCTAGCCCACAAGATTATGGCTTGTGGTAAAGGCTGCGGAAAACCATAAATGGTAATCAACTCACCATGATGATGATGCATTCCATCAAAGAGTTGGCTAGTCCAAAAGCAAATGGTTTTTGGTAAAGACACATCAATTCCGTTGATAGCTGTAATGGTTTGCTCAAAACCATAGGGTACTCAACTCACCCATGCTTCATTGCTGAGAGTTGAAATAGTCATCAATTCACCATGGTTGCTGCCCTATTGGGTAACCAAAGGATTCGCTAGTCCTGAGCAAACGGCTACAGGTAAAGACATCTCTAATCCGTTTATGGCTGTGTTGATTTGCCAAAAATCATTAGGGTATTTCAACACACCCATGATTCACATTCTGAGTGTTGGACTGGTAACTAGTTCACCAGGGTGATGTCATGATTCCACTGAAGGACTAGCTAGCCCAAGAGTGAGTAGCTACTTGGTAAAGGCTTATCAAATCTACTCATGTTGCTGTTGATTCTGGTTGCTGCTGATAGGTTCAAGATGCTACCAGAATCTTGGTATTCACAGATGGTTACTGGTTGCTATTGACATAGAGTCTTTGTTGCTGCTGGTTACTTTAATTTGCTGCAAGTGTTCAAGTCAATCTTCATGCTTTGGAAGTTACTCATCTAACTATAATCTTAAACTTAACCAAGTCAAATTCAAGATTAGGGGAGGATTGTTGGGAATTTTAGAAGTTCCTACTGATGGAGTCTGCTGACAGGTTCCTACAGATGGTTACTGCTGAAGCTATAGATGGTTTCTGCTGATGACATGGTTCCTGCGGAAGATTTATTTCTGCGGATATAGTTATTCTGTGATTTATTATTAGTTTGTTAGAATATGCATGAGCTATTTTAGGTAGTGATATGCATTGATCTTTTATTTATTATTGTATTAGGGTTCTTTGTCTATAAAAGGAACAGTAGGCTTTATTATTAAACACGCTTCTCAAAACAAAAACACCTTTAAGTGTGTGTGATATAGATCCATAGAGGATCATTTTGATTATTAGTGAAGAACCTTGTTGAAACTTTGATTGTGTTATTATTATTCCGCTGTGCATTCAATCATTGTTTCTATATCCTAGATCGAGCCAAAACGATTTCCCTACATTTCCTTAGACTTTTCCACCACTTCATCAACTGTTGGTTCTTCAGTAACCACCTCATCACTTCCTTTTGGAGGATCTTGGACAACATCATCTTGTGAACTCCTTTCCTCCTGTGTAGGAGAAATATTGGGTGCAATCTTCAACTTTTCAATCAACACAAACTCCTTTTGTGAACCAGCTTCCTTAGCAGCAGAGTCATTTGATTGATTACATGCAAGAGGGTTAGTATCCAATCACTAGGCCGAAAATGACCTTTTGTCACACATGGTCATTTTTGAACGGTCACACTGTGATATTTTTGCGTGACTAAATGTACCAGCGTTAAATAAACAGCCACACTTGATCCGATTTGTGTGACCATTTCGTAAAATATTTGTCACGCATTTGTGTATATATGTGACTAGAGGGTAACTGGTAAATATTTTTCCATCATTTAGTCACGTTTAATTTGGGACGTGTGACCGATGCAAATCAGCTCGATACATTAGTCACGCTATAGATATACATATGTGACAAATATATGTCACACAATTGACCAGTGTGACCAAAGAAGATGTATGGTCACACGAAGTACTTGTGTATGTGGCTAAATTATATAGTCAATTTTGTCACTCATTATATAAACGTGACTGCTATTCTTTGCTGAATAGTTAGCCACATATGAATTTGAAATGTGTGACAACTAAAAATTCAGTTTGAAGCGTTAGTCACGAAATGCATTTAAGAGTGACAAATATATGTCACACACTTGAAGAGTGTGACCAAATGTCATATATGGTGACACAAAACCATACAAACATGATTAAGTGTAACGAAAATTCGACACATATGGTCACGTAAGTTAATATGTGTGTCTAAAGTTTAACGTGTGTTTGCTTGCCAAATCCTAATGTGTATAGTCACAGTTATTTGAAGCACGATCATGTGACTATAGGCTTTACAATAGTCACACCATATCACAAATGTGTATCAATAGGACGTTTATGGCCACGTTATAAGGGTATTATATGTGACCAATACATTCAAAATAGTCACATTGTGAAGTATTCATGTGACTATTATTTATAGCATAATGGTTAGTCAGTTATCATTAACCTTGATATTAGTCACATTGAGTTTTTGTGTGACTAAATCATAGAGTCATATTTTGTCACACAATATTTAAGCGTAGTCACAATTAGATACATATGGTCCCACATTTATGATAACTTATGTATATGATCTATCTAGTCATGGCTCTTCATTTGCCCCATTACAATGCTCCTAGTTATACTTAGAACTGCTAAGTATAATTAGATGTTTGGATCATTGTGCATATGTTATGGCTTGTATTTCTTTGTGTCTAGACTAACGTTTTGCAGGAAAAGCAAAGAAAAAGTTTTTTGGATTGGAATTCGGGTGAATGCTAGTAACTCGGAACTTAATGCTGCTAGGCAGAACTTAATGCTGCTAGCCCGTTAGTGAGCCCTCACGTGCGTCGCACGTGAGGTATTTTCGTCATTTCCTGTGTCCCAACTTTAACACACTTCATCTACCCACACTAATTTCACGAAAATCGACGACGATATTTTTCCAAATAACAAAACTAAGCGTGTTTAACACAAAAAAATCACACATACATAAACAGTCTATCTTCTCAAACAATAGAATCGGTGATTAGCAGTCTTGATTCTTCCAAAAACACACGTACCAGGTAACCACATTTACTGATTTTTACTTCATTCAAACTGTTATTTGCATTTTTTTGTAACCTTAATCGTTAATGCAGTAACAACCATGTTTGGAAATCAATTTATTTGCACTTTGGACACTCCTGAAGAGGCTTTGGATGTGTTTGTAAGTTAACACCATTATTGACAAGCTGTTATTTCTCTAAGACACTAGTTTAATTAGTATTTAATTGATCACAATGGTTAAAAATTAAATTTCATATACAGGAACTGCATGATGATTATGTTCTAGGAGGTTCCTATCATGGCGATAGTTATATCTTCTTAGTTAACTGTAGGGGGGTTAGATGGAAAGTTCGTGTTAGGAGAGTCTCACAACTTACTTGTGTTGTTGAGGGAGAAAGGTGGAATGATTTTGTCAATCACAACATCGCCTGCTCTTATGTTTCGTCCGTGCATTTTATTGAGGAGGGTGAAAATCTGTTTTATGTTGCTTGCTATGGTGAGGATGGGTTGGAGTTCCACAACTATGAACCCGAGAGTGCCCCATTTTGGAGGTGTTTAGTGGATGTGACCGACACATCTCTGCTTATGCAGTCGTTGGATCATTACTTTCTGAGATATCTGGATGGTCCAACCCCTACTCGTTCGGTCGTGGTTACCACTAACACGAGAGACTACAATGTTAGTGTGGCCAGTGAGCTTGATATCTATGATCGATACGTCCACAAATTCTTGTATGGGGGTGGTTGGTTGACACTCGTTCGAGACTTGGATATGCAGGAGGGTCAGAAGATGGTTTTTACTCAGGTTGTCGGGGGCCAGGAATATAATCTGATGTTGTTTAGTTCTGATGGAGGGGCCATCACAACTGTGGAGACATACAGCACCCCTATTGCCATGAATGCCCCGTGTCACCAACCAAATGACTATGGTATCTTTTCCTTTATTAGCTTTAACTACATCAAGTATATGATATCTTTGTAACATTGTGGATTATCTGTAACTTACTCATTTTGTATTATTAAATTCAGATTTTGAACCCCTACGGATGAACTGGATGTGCAAATGGTCGTGTCACACTGTCCATGACCAAGAAGATAGGGCATTCTACAGACCACTGACTGCATGCTTCTGGAGAGATGGACGACTTGTAAGTGTCTTGAAAACTTTTATAATTTGTCAAATTGTTATGCTACAATTTCAATGAAAATACAAACTAAACAACTATCAATCTATACTAAACAACTATCAATCTATAGCATTTGTAACTTAGTAGCAGCATCACTGAATTCCATAAGCAGACTTATCCTTAATAAGCTTAATATGCAACAATCTATAGTAGTTGTAACTTAGTACTAGCAGCACTAAATTTCATAAGCAGCCTTATCCTTAATATGCAGCAGCAGTAACACACTTGTAGCATTTTCATTTTCATTTGTCTGAGATATTGTGTGTCTGATAGGATGATTGATAGATCATAATGTGTGTTAGAATAATCCCCAAAGAGCTAATGGTTAGTTTTGTACATTTTGTAACAGAGTATACCAGCAAAAATTGTGCGCAAGTACAACTTGTATGGGTACACTGTCGCTGTTTTGAAGCACCAAATGATAGAGAAAGTGTTCGATGTACGTGAGAAGACAGTGGTTAGCCGTGGTCGAGGGAAGGTGAGTAGGAAGGTGTTCATTGTTTCATGCGATGGGTTCAGGGGGTTGAGACGGGAAGCCCACTTTGGTGCAGCTGCAACGGTCCGCTTCTGTTTAACCGATGACACAGACAGGTCCCAAAGACTTTTAAGGTTTGATGTGTGTTGATGGGTGAAACAATGTTTGAAATTTTTTGTAAGTTGGATAAACTACTGTTGTAAGTATTTGACGTATGACAAACCAAATGGGTTTGCCACTAGACAATGGTATGTAATTATGTAGGATGAACCATATGGGTTTATCCGTAGACAATGTTATGTAGTAAACGATGTACGAAAGTATATCGTCTTATAACTAGTTTAATTTGGGGATTTAAACCCTTAAGTGTAAATGTCCCCAATCCACCCCTGCACTCTCATATCTAGCAGTACAAACCCACCTGCAGTAACGTTTTCTTAGCAGCAGAAACTTTTGATTAACATAATACAAAATATATCCCAAGTTCTTCTTAATGAACACAAAGATCAAAATATTGTAACAATTAATGAGAAAATTGAGCAATGACAAAGTACGGGAATTAACATTAAACATTTTCCATTAAAACTTGAAATGAAAAATTACAAAAGGATTACACAGGTTCATTCATAAAGTCAAATAAAGTAGTACAAAAGGATTGCACATGTGTTTTCAAATTACTACCTAACTCAACTAATACATTTTCTTTTTACTCTTCGCTTTTGAACAAACTTTGGGCATTTTTGGTTCCCATGGTTTTATGCCCTTTTCTTCATAAGTCTTATCATTGGGCAGGCCTAGCACCTGAACCCTCTCATCAAAAAGCTCTTTGGCAGTCTTTTTTGGAGATTTAACCTTCCTAGCATCTTCCTTTTTTGTGCCTGATCCAGAATACATTTTCTTTTCCTTCAAAACTTTCAAGAATCAAAGCAGTGTAACAAGAGAGACAAGAGAAATAAAAATACTCACAAGTGCCTGCCCATGTATTTGGAAGACCTTCAGAACTGCTTGATATGTGAAATGAATTTGAGTCACTTGAATGGAATGCAATAAACCAACATACGTAACCCTTCTAAGTTCCCGCTACAGCTCCTTTTGTCGTTTCAACTCCCTTTGAGCAAAGGCCTGCACCAGGCGCATTGCTAGATTGTTAAAAAAACAAAAGGAACTGTATGGGAGCTGAGAATGGAAAGGTATGTTGAAATTCCATACTCATTTACATCATAAAAAGGAGTGGAATGCAGTAAACCAACATACTTAACCCTTCTTAGTTCCCGCTACAGCTCCTTTTGTCGTTTCAACTCCCTTTGAGCAAAGGCCTGCACCAGGCGCATTGCTAGATTGTTGAAAAAACAAAAGAAACTGTATGGGAACTGAGAATGGAAAGGTATGTTGAAATTCCAGACTCAAAGTTTTACAAACTCACTTCCTACATATCAAAAATACAGCATACATATATATAAAGCTAACAGAGTGATACAAACAATCTACAAATGTTGAGTAAAGAATAGAGTCTAAGTAACATCACTCATCTTGAATGCGATAATGAAGGAGTGTGGCCTGTCATGAACAATACACACTATATCATTATCGCATTGAAGACGTCTCAATAATCAGGACAGATCTAGCTAACGTTGCAGAAAGGCTCTATTGCTTTGTTATTTGGACACCGTCTAATAGCGTTTGTGTGCGCTTGATCACTAGCTTTGGCACTTTCAAGAATGTATCTTCATTGTCGGGACAAAAGTTTTAATCAAGGTACATTATTGAAAGAGCCAAGGCTAGTGATCAAGATCAACCACACAAACGGTAGTAGACGTTTTCCAAATTAAGCAATGGAACCTTCTACAACGCTAGATAGATCTGCCCTGATAATTGAGCTTTAGGTTATTAGAAAACAGATTCTTACTATCATTTATATTGCTCCCTTAGATGTGACGAACATACCTATTAATTATGTAGATTCTACAACATTAGAGAGTTAATCTAGCATGAATGAAATCATATTAAATTTATATTACCAATGAACTATCATCCTTTCTACCCTAGCCAACAACAACATATTATTCAACCTTGAATCTTTAACCTACAAAAATGATGGAAGACGAAGACACTAAATTGAAGCATCGAACCTACAAATTATACTTGATAATTGCTTCTGTATTTTGATAAAGAGCAAAGATGAATCAATGAAGGANTCTTTACTAACTTTGAAAAGTAGCAAAACGTTCAGAAGAGATACGAAATCATTTATTCCCTAAAACGCCCCGGGTTTCCATTTTATTCTTATGCTACTCATATATTACTTTAGCTTATGACGGTGTGCTTGACTTTCATTATCTTTCAATAACGATTAAGGGTCATAGAGCGAGAACACGATTCATAGAAAAGTGACCGAATGGATAAAATTCATCGTCCCTGATTTTTCACAAGCTCCCAAACTAAGCGTAAAAATGGATCATTGTTTAATTACAAGTTAGATGCCAACGCTATCCATGGAAGTTACTCGTGTACCTCTTGCTCCCATTTTCCTATTTTTGTATCTCATTATTTTATTTTTGTGAGAGAAATGAATTTCTTCATAAGAATCTCGTTTCATAGTTTTTAGTCCGATAAAGATACCAAATTCAAACGCTAAGTAGTTATCGATCTTCTCTTAAGAAGGTTTGCAAGAGAAATGTGGTCCACATCAAGGATATTGGATACATACAAAGACTTTGGAACACATCAAAAAAATGGCGCCGCTGCCGGGGAGCGGTTGATAAGATTGAGTTATTCGATCATTTGAGTAATGTGTTTTGGAGACCCTTCTTTCGAGAAGTTTAAGCTTTTGTAAATATCTTCAAAATTTAAAAACACAAAAAAGATTTTCTTTTCGAATTTGTTTTCACTTTTGAATATATTTACAAAAACATTTTGATAAAGTTCGCGGGAGCAAAGTACAAGCTCAAACCACGGGTATCGTTGTCCCAACGAGGGTTGAATATGGATCTCGTCACTCAAGACCNTTTAAAAAGTCGCCCGACGAGTACATAAGGGATGTAAGGTTTTCAAGATCAGGATCCTACCCAAGATCGTTTTTGTCTTTGCAATTAAGCGCGTGATTGTAAGATCTGATTGGGATCTTAAGATCCTACTATAAAGTCATTTTCTTAATAGTTTTTGTAATATTATACAAATTTATAAATTATTATGTATCATAGACACAAAATTATATGAATGTTTCATCGAAAATGTTGTCCTAAATAATGGTTGTGAAATGTGTAATAAGATTAACATGTTGTTTTTTAAATTCTACAAAAAATAATATAGAAATTTGCAATTTTAATTTTTAGTTTGTTATCCGAGAAAAGCAGGATCGTATCGGATGAGATCTTAGGATCCTATGGTCAAGATCGGGATCCTTTAAGACCTTAATGTAGGGAAATCGTTTTGGCTCGATCTAGGATAACAATGATTGATCATGCACAGCGGAATAATAAGAACACAATCAAAGTTATGAACAAGGTTTTACTAATAAAACAAATGATCCTCTATGGATCTATATCACACACACTAAAATTGTTTTTCTCTTGGTGAGAACTGTTTGTATATTCCGTCCATAATAATAAAGCCTATTGTTCCTTTTATAGACAAGGAACCCTAATACAATAACAAATAAAAGATCAATGCATATCACTACCTAAAATAGCTCATGCATATCCAAACAAACTAATAATAAACACAGAATAACTATATCCGCAGAAATAAATCTTCCGCAGGAACCATGTCATCAGCAGAAACCATCTATAGCTTCAGCAGTAACCATCAGCAGATTCCATCAGCAGAATTCCATCAGTAGGAACTTCTAAAATACCCAACAATCCTCCCTAATCTTGAATTTGACTTGGTTAAGTTCAAGATTCCAGTTAGATGAGTAACTTCCAAAGCATGAGGATTGACTTGAACACTTGCAGCAAATTAAAGTAACCAGCAGCAACAAAGACTCTATGTCAATAGCAACCAGTAACCATCTGTGAAGACCAAGATTCTGGTAGCAGCTTGAACCTATCAGCAACAATCAGAATCAGCAGCAACATGAGTAGATTTGATAAGCCTTTACCAAGTAGCTACTCACTCTTGGGCTAGCTAGTCTTTCGGTGGAATCATGACATCACCCTGGTGAACTAGTTACCAGTCCAACACTCAGAACGTGAATCATGGGTATGTTGAAATACCCTAATGATTTTTGGCAAATCATCATAGCCATAAACGGATTTGAGATGTCTTTACCTGTAGCCGTTTGCTCAAGACTAGCCAATCCTTCGGTTACCCAATAGGGCAGCAACCATGGTGAATTGATGACCATTTCAAATCTCAGCAATGAAGCATGGGTGAGTTGAGTACCCTATGGTTTTGAGCAAATCATTACAGCTATCAACGGAATTGATGTGTTTTTACCAAAGACCGTTTGCTTTTGGACTAGCAACTCTTTGATGGAATGCCGTCATCATCATGGTGAGTTGATTACCATTTATGGTTTTCCGCAGCCTTTACCACAAGCCATAATCTTGTGGGCTAGTGATAAAGTTCGCGGGAGCAAAGTACAAGCTCAAACCACGGGTATCGTTGTCCCAACGAGGGTTGAATATGGATCTCGTCACTCAAGACCGTGAGCTATGTGTAGTGAATAAGGTTTAAAAGAAAGTTTTGTTTTGTT
The DNA here is from genome assembly GCA_014162995.1 of Artemisia annua. Lineage (NCBI taxonomy): Eukaryota > Viridiplantae > Streptophyta > Magnoliopsida > Asterales > Asteraceae > Artemisia > Artemisia annua. Next base: position 119,334 of record LBNU01032339.1, on the reverse strand, counting down.
TATACTACAACGACAAATTAAAGTAAAGGAAAGCGGTAAAACGACATTAAATAAGAAAACGAGTAAAGTTGCATTAATAAAAGCGACTAAAGAAAGCGGTAAATGAAAGCGATAAGTAAATAAAACGGTAAATGAATTTAAAAGACAATGTGTTTGCAAAGAGACGCGAATAAGTTTATTAAGCTTGAGGTAAAAGTTTGTGACGAGTTATTCTCCTTTCTCGAGATTAGTTGTTGATTAATCTTTTGAAAAGATATTAACTCAAGACGAGTGAATTAATCGTTCAAAGATTTCGTCTTCAAATAATTAACTCACACGTCTAAGCAATCTTTTGATTACTTATCACAAACGTTTAACACTCTCACTAAACTCACAAACTCGAATTGCTAAGCAAACACGTTTTAAAACTACTCACGACTCATATTAAAAACGTAAGACTAAAAAGAAATAAAAAACTTGTAAAACATTAAACGCAATAAAAGTTAAGACTAAAAATGAAAAGACACGAGACTTAAAATAAGAAAACGACTCTAAAAAGATTTAAAGAAAATTCGACAGCATAACGTTTAAGATTTAAGAAAATAAGAGCCTCACTCGATAAACGATGAGGTGAAATAAAAGTCTCACTCGACTTGTAACAGAAAATAAAATAAGAAAAGAACTTAGACTAGAAAACCATACTCGCTACTCATAAAACCAAACTCGCTAGGAATAAAGAAAACCTAATACTCGCTACTAAGGAAACTCGCTAGGGGACTAAACCCAAACTCGCTAGGGTTCAGTTACCAAACTCGCTAGGGTTTTAGTATCCATACTCGCTATCCATTGGATTCCCATACTCGCTAGACCTAGTGTCCCAAACTCGCTAGACTAATAGATCCATACTCGCTAGGGCTTGCAATCCATACTCGCTAGCTCCTAGTTCCTAACCAAACTCGCTAGACCTAAACTACCTAACTCGCTAGACCTAACAAAAAACTAAACTCGCTATATATAAAAAAAATCAAACTCGCTATTAAACCCTAAAATCTAAACTCGCTACTAAACCCTAAAATCTAAACATACTGGACTCTTTTAACGTGACACAAATTTAATAAAAGGTAAATTAGACTTGTAAAAACTTGGTAAATAAAATGTAAAGACACTAAAATAAGCTCAAAAATAAGCAAACAAGCCACGGCTTCTTTTGGAAGCCTAGCTTATTTGTATATCTTTTCACTTGAAACAAAAAACATGCAAAGTTGACAAAGAAAATAATAAAAGCTTGTAGAAAAGATTAAAAGAAAAGCTTGTAAAGATTAAAGGAAAGATTTAAGACACGAAAATAAGCTAAAAATAAGACATCAAAATAAGCTTGCATTAAAGATGAAAATAAAACTTACACTAAAGCATGAAAAATAATCTACACTACACCTAAACTACTCCTAAAACTAACCAACCTTCTAAATGAGGTGGTCATATCTATTTATGGTTCAAGAGCTTGTAATAGTTTTACAATGTTGCACATTTAGCCCTTGAACCTTTACATCTCATGAAAAGAACACTAAAACTTTGTTACAACTATTAAACGTTCTTAAATATAAAACGTAACACTCGGTAACTTGAGGATTTAAGTTGACTCGTATCTCAAAGGTCTTCAAAGATGTAAAAACGTTCACTAGCTCAATTTTGGAAAGCTTCTTATCATGAATATCTTTCAACTTTGATTAAGCGTTTCTTCCATCTTTTTGAGCTTTTAAGAAATAACTTTGTCGACTTGGGCTTTCCTTGAGTAGATTTCATCATTGACTCGGCTTTGTGACACTTTTCCACATCTTGTGCTCGTTTTAGGCTTTTTGGTTGACTTTTGTGCTATTTATGCAATATCCTTTCCTGCACGATCACAAACACAAAAACATGATATCTTTGGCGTTTTACGTTAGTTTTTGGTCATTTCTACACTTAAACTAAGGTCAAAAGTATGTGTAAAATAGCACATACCATAATCCCCCAGACTAAGGTATTGCGTGTCCTCACGCAATGTAATCACCTCTCTTTCCTTTTATTTGTCCAAGAACAACCTGTTGAGGGCTTAACAGTAGTATCCCATCTTGCTCCCCACCCCATATACATTGGGTCATAATAACTAGGCCAAAAACCATCCTGAATAGGTCTGTAGAATGGTCTAGCAACATGTCTTTTCCAACCGGATGGAAAAGGTCTACCAGCAGAAACTGGTTTCACATGTGTTGCTTGTGGAACATATGGGGGAATAGCATTAACATTGGTCCACATTGGTCTAGTTCTCTTTTGGTCAACACATACACCCATTCTCTTCTCATGAAAATCACAATCCTTAATGAGATGAGACTTACTACCACACACAAAACAAGATTTCTTTTTCAAAGACTTATTCTTAACACAACTTTGTTTATTACTCACACACTTATCAGAAACAGACTTAGAAACAAAATTGTGTTTAACAGAAAAAGGAACTGGTTTTGTTTTGGGTTCATTGTCAGCTACTTTGGACTTGGGTGAATGAGACTTGTCACTTGAATCACATGAGGCATAGTCAGTGGACTTTAGGTCTGAGGACTTGTCACTTTTAGAACAAGAGACAAAGTCATCAGTTTGGCAACTAAGGTCTGGCAAGTCACTTGACTTTTTGCCATAAAGATGATGTGATCCATCAAAGTCTACAGTGGTGGATAGGTCAGTGGGCATGTGTTCTCCTCTAATAGGTCCAGGCACAGCATGTAAAGTGCCTTCTTTAACATAGTTAGCTAGGCCTGCTGGTGTTGATTTACCTAGGTCATTCCTAGCTTCTAAGCCAACATACTTTTTAAAACCTAAACCTATACTAGAGTTAACAGCTTGACTACCATATAAACAATTAGCCAAATTATCACCTGAAATTAACCACTTCTTATGTGTAGCTATTTCATTATCTAGCTTCTCTTGAAGAACTTGGTTTTCAGATTCTAAATTAGCTTTTAACTTTTTAGTATAGATTGCCTCATCTTGAGCACATTTTAAGTCCTGTTTTAACCTTTTTATTTCCTCCTCATAGGCAACCTGATTCTTCTGAAACCAAATCTTTTGTTTTTCTAAAGTTCATAAACCATGTTTATATGACCCAAGTTCTTTATAACATTCATTATATCTTGGTTTCAATTCATCATACTGTTCTTTAAGCTCATTATATTTTTCCTTACAACCAAAAGAGCAGTTATATACCTGAGGAATGACACCCATGAGTGCAAATGCTCCAACATCATCTATAATACAAGCTTCCTTGCTCATCTACTTGGATTCAGCCTCTCCTCCATACCTTGCTTTGATTGCATCCCATATCACACTTGCATCATACATATAACGAAAGTCTGCTACATGATCAATAGGAATAGATTTAAGCAATGTAGTTCTTGCCTTTGACTCTCTTTGGACAGCAATGTGTTCAGCTGCCGTCGTTGGAGGTAAATGAAAAATATTTCCATCACGATCTGTTCCACACCTTTTCGTACTATTACCATTTTGAATCACCTTCAAGATATTTAGATCATTACTCGTGATCCAGTGTTCCATCTTCTTAGCCCAGACTTCATACTCATAATCCAACAAATACGGAAACATTGCATCATCCCTTTCATTTTCATATTCTGCCATTTTTATTTTATTTTTATTTTTTTTAAACAGCAGAATCCGAACAGCAGGAATGAGTGAAGTTATCAGCAGCAGAAATGGATTACCAATCAGTAGCAAACCGAGAGCAGCAACAAACCCGAGCATCAGAAATATGAAGCAAACTCAAAGATAATCAGCAGTAACAACAATTAACACAACCAGAAGCGAATAGATGCTAATTAATTCCACCAACCCATTAAATGCACAAGATCCCAACACTTTTATATTATATTCGACCCACTTGATTACCACTTTTTGGATCAAACAAAACGTTCAATCAGCAGCAATAGTATGTTTGAAATCCTTTTACACAGCCAAACTTCCAACCTCTTGTACACACAAATCCACGTGAAAGAACTCAGTCTCACAAACAAGGACCTCCACGTGCACTTATTTAGAAACGCACCAACTAAGTAATGAAAAGTCACCAATCACAACAAATCAGCTTTTGACCTTGTATAGATAGCGACAGCACAATAGCTCTTGTTTATACCATGCGCTAGAAACAAATCTTCAATAAATAGGAACTAATAACCTTAAATTATTCTGCCAATCACCTCGATCAATTTAATATAAACCAATGTCAGATCACAACAACCTCAATCTATTATATATTCTTGGCCAATGACAAAACAAAGAGCCCCTCAGTCGAATTATAATGTTCGAACAAAACAAATCAACTGCTGCCTCTCGTTGAAAGCGACAACACCAATTTGCTACTAGAATTTAATAAAATTTAGTCCCACGTAATGATGCTGTCCCACAAACAAGTCGAATCTTCAATATGATAACAAGTAATATGCACTTTCATATGATAAACCCCATATCTTGAATAAATCGAATCTTGAATGCATGCGGTTAATAATATTAAAGTCAATAAACAACAACCTCAACAGCAGATCCAATTGTTACACCGTACACCAATTAATTACGAGGACAGTAAACGACTTAGTACGAGGTTTTAAATCAAATATAAATCGAAAGTTCCAACAATGACACGACAAAAAATATTAATTCGAATCTGGTTTAATATTTTACCGTGACTACTTATATCGTACCTCCAGATCTGCTTGCTTCTTTGATACTGCTTCTCGCAACCCTTTTTCCATATCTGCTATTTTTCGACACACTAAACCTTGTATAAACCCAAGATATCACGAGCCCCTGGTCTCTGATGCCACTTGTAGGGAAATCGTTTTGGCTCGATCTAGGATAACAATGATTGATCATGCACAGCGGAATAATAAGAACACAATCAAAGTTATGAACAAAGTTTTACTAATAAAACAAATGATCCTCTGTGGATCTATATCACACACACTAAAATTGTTTTTCTCTTAGTGAGAACTGTTTGTATATTGCGTCCATAATTATAAAGCCTATTGTTCCTTTTATAGACAAGGAACCCTAATACAATAATAAATAAAAGATCAATGCATATCACTACCTAAAATAGCTCATGCATATCCTTACAAACTAATAATAAACACGGAATAACTATATCCGCAGAAATAAATCTTCCGCAGGAACCATGTCATCAGCAGAAACCATCTATAGCTTCAGCAGTAACCATCAGCAGATTCCATCAGCAGAATTCCATCAGTAGGAACTTCTAAAATTCCCAACACTTAAGCTTTCAAAGATCCTATATGTAAGATCTGGATCGTTGTTTTTGCTTTGCAGTATCGTAACATCATAAGATTTAAGATCAGGATCGGGATCCTGAGAAACATGGTAAGATGTATGGGTGGAAATTTCTGACCCGTCAACACAAGTTTAACATATTGAACCCGTATAAGCTATTTAACCCTAAACCTATGTATATATACAAGCTAGTTAAATGGGTTAGGTTCGGGTTACGTGTAAACTACAGTTAGGGTTGACGTAGCTGACCCGATAATTTAAATTATGGGGCAGGTTGGTGTTGGGGTTTTTTTACCCGTCAACCTGACAACCCGAACCCGCTAACCCAAAACCCGACCCGAATTGCCACCCCTAGTAAGTTGTACTTAGTGGGGACACCACTAGGGACACTTGTCACAATAATACGAAACCCGCCCAAGGTTTTTGTTTTAGTTAACAAAACCCAATGCACATGACCCATGACCCATGTTAATTAATTAGCCATTATCACCAGTCATATATATGCATGGTTTCCAATTACGACCTATAAGCCCAGACAACCAAATATGCCAATGACCCATGCATGGCCCCATGTCGTTCATTATTACCCATTGTCATCACCAGTATTATTGGTCGATAACAGACACTTATATATAAATATACATATACTAATTTTATGATTATTAATTATGTATATATACATATCTATTATTATATATAATTATTATTATATATATATATACTTGTCGTATCATACTATAATATTTATTAATAAATATATATAATGACCAAATATAATTAGCACAACCGCGTCACAAGGAGGTTGCCAACCTGGTGATCACTAAAGTGACCTAAAGCACAACCGGATTTGCACATGCAATATTGTGAGTGGTGAAAGGAGAATCGATCTTTGATTCCCACCAACAACTCTACACAATCTGATTAAACATTTAGTCGTAAGCCATTCTACAACATAATCCACATGACCCATTACCCATGTTTAGTTATCCAATTTCAACGAATAATGGATGTTGTGTCGTAACTCGCTTAACATGACGACTATAACCCAATCATATACCCATATGATGTTAAAACCCTATTAATGCAATGTGTACATGATATATTTTAGCTAATGCCACATGACCTCATGACCCATGTGAATTAGCCCATTATCACTGCTCATGCATGGTGCACTGGCATTGGAGGTGTATACCGTTTGTCAACACACGAAGAAGCAATATTCAGCGACTAGCTATCCGATCATGTTATCCTGGGTACAAGTAATGTTTTGAAATCGTTTGAGCTTGACTTCGAAAAGCTTCGATTTATCGTAAATATGTGTTTTCGTACACATTCTTAAAATTGAAATATAATAAACCTAAAAATGAATTCGGTTCGACTTCAGCTCAAAAACTTGATACATTCATAATAAGCTATTTTAATACTTATTAGTACACTGCCATCTTAAAAAAAAACATATTTTTGTATTACTTACAAGCTCGGAGAACTCACCCAATTAACTCGAGTCGAACTTATATAAGGTTGAGCTCAACTCATTAAACATTTCGAGCTTCATTTGATAGGCTAAGAATGCAACTATAATATAACCCAAGAATTGAACATGGTTCGACTTCACTCAAAAACCTTAATACATTCATAAAGAAATTTTTAGACTTAGACACTTACTAATTAAAAAAAATAAAAGAAAAAAAATAATTATACTTACAAGCTCGAGAACTCAAACAATAACTTCATATATAAGTTGAGCTAAACTCATTAAACATTTTGAGCTCATTTGATCGACTTTCAATCTCCAAAATATCCAAAATTTCTAATATAGCTCCTTTTATCCCGCCCTTAAAATTTTACCCAAAATTTCAATCTCCCGCTCAAGATCCCACCGCTTTTTCACCCAAAATCAAAACACTAAACTTAACACTCAGTACACTTTAAAAAAATAAAAATAAAAAAAAATAAAAAAGAATAAAAAAACATATTTATATTACTTATAAGCTCGAGAACTCAAGAATAACTCGATCAACATTAACAATTACACTAGTCAGATCCCGCCCCTAATTTTTCTCCAAAAATTTCAATCTCCCGCTCAAGATCCCTCCCTTTTTCCCCCAAAATCAAAACACTACCACCACACTAGTCAGACCTATCTTCTCTCTATTCATCTCTTCTCCTTCTCTCTAGAACCGACTCACATCACCACCACACTTCACCGTCTTATCTCGCCATGGTTCCACCAACCATCGCTCCTCTACGTCATCGCCATCATCAAGACACCAAGGGAACTGTATGGGAGACTTTGTCTGCTTCGGTTGTTTGGTTCGAGATAACCACCAGCATCACAGTCGAGCCACCATCACCCTCATCTCACCTATACTACTATGTTCATGGGTATGCTCAAACACATATTTAATTTATATTTTATGAAATTGATTATAAATTGATTTTTGTGGATTAAACATGTTTTTGATTATAAATTCGTGTTGTGGTAATCGTTGCAGGTAGACTTATTAAGACGAAACAGTTTTCCTGTTTATTGGAATGGAGACAATCGACGTGTTCTAAGAGGCCACTTTTTTGCTCGTAAAAGGGAGTCTTGATTGGTTTCCACTCTGGGAGGATGTTGCTGAACAGTTGGAGTTTGCTTATCGTAGTTGTGTAAGTTATCTATCAAAAGATTAACATAACATCTGTTATATAGGAAATTAACTCAAATATGGTTGCTTTTTGTGAAACTGTTTCATTTGTACGTACCAAATGTGACTGATTTGCTTGCTTGGTAATTAATGTGTTTGACATTTCAACCATCTGGATTATTTGTTGCCCGAGTTTATATACCCTTGCCTACCCCGGTATGTTGGTTTTTGATGCTAAAATTATATTTGGTACATCTAATTTTGTCGTCCTTTCTGTTAGCATTAAGCACATTACTTGTTTCTTTCAGGGGCTACATGCTATTTTCACGGGTGAGGATGATACATGGGATGCCTGGCTTAAAATTCCCTCATCTGGATTTTCTGGCACAGTTCATTTTCGAGGGACTGGAATTAAATTGAGGCATGGGTATGCTCCATTTCAGTCACCAAAGCCAACCCATGTATATTTTTAGTGTTTCATGGTTGGTAGATCTTATATATATTATGCATCATTATTAGTGTCTTGGTTTCTTACAGTTCGTAACATCTGTTTATAGGATGAGTTACGTCAGCAGATAGAGGAAGAAATGGACGATTATTATTCATAGGTAAAACTAATCGCAAAGTGTATTGTGGATCAAAGGAAGGGAAAACAAAGACGGAGAATCTTCAGATGCTGAGATTAGATCATTGGCAGATAAACTTGTAAATTTGACTGCAAATTCTATTATCGTGCTTATATACCAGCAGCATTAACTGTGTACTAGCTGTACTAACTTTTAATACAACATTTCCATATTTTTTTTACAGAAAGAAGCTGATGAAAGATGAAGTAAGGAACCTCAAATGTTGATGATGGCACTGATGCCATCACAGTTGTGTTTGGTAAGGAAAATGGAGGTTATGCAACAAATATGTCATAAAATGAGCTTAGTGAAAGTGCTTATTTGGGAAGTGGAGTTACATATAAGAGGTATTCTAATCTTCCTCGAAGTAGAAAAGAAACTGATGAAAGACTTGAGTTACATCAAACTTAACTTGATAATGAAAGATGCGAGCGGAAAAAAATAGATCTACTGGTCAAGCAAATGTCCAACGAGATGTCAGGAAAAAATCCTGGACTAAAATTAGTACCAACGAAAAGAAAACATTTGGTCTAGTGAAACCTTGCAAAAGCAAGCTAAGGCGGCGAAGAGTCAACAGGTTTTAACTTATGCTAGTTGAGATTTGATTATATACGATAAATTGTGTGTGTTATATATATATATTATACTTATATATATATATATAATATATATATATATATAATATATATATATATATATATATATATATATATATATATATATTAATTATATTATAGTAATATATTTGGTTCATTATAGTATACATTCGAGTTTTATTCAATTTGAAACAATTGTAAATATATTTGTCATTTAATATACATTTATTTTATATATATAGCAGCTAGTAAACTCTGCTCCAGTTAGTATAACTAGTACTAGCACGTACTAACGATTATTTGTCACTCTTTGTTTAATACGATGTGTGACTAAATGTTACAAACAAAGGGCCCAACACAAAGATAAAATTAACCTGGCCATTCGCTGTGATCAATAGCTCACACAAAATTTTTACACATGTCTCACTTTAAACTCTCATATGGTCAGCCTTATTAACGCTTTTGGCCACTGTTTTAAATTGTATGCTACTAAATATCCAAACAAACATGGTTTGTGTGACTAAATATTACAAAGCCACAAAAATAAAATTAACGGCCATTTGGAATTGATCATAGTCACACAAAGATACACATTTTGTTCACTTTAAAGACATATGCGTCTACACTTATTAACGCTTTTGCGCCACTGTTTGACTTAAATTGTATGGACTAAAATACCTCAAACAAAAGGGTTTCTGCTGACTATAGATATTACAAAAGGACGAAACAAAATAAACATAATCATGCTGGCCATTGGATGACAATATCACAACAAATAACACATTTGTTTCCTTTAAAGCAGCCATATGTCCACACTTATTAACACTTCTTTGGCCTTTGTTTTAAATGTATGTGACTACTCCAAAAAAGCAAACGCCTTGCTGTGACTGAAATCATCACAAATCGCTCAACACTTCATTGTAATCACTGTGCGCAAGAGCGATGGAATAGCCACATAAACAGCTTTACTAAAAGACTCATCTCAAATGTCAGCCATATGTATATCATTTATTGTGCAAAGGACAAACAAATAGTTACTCTCAAAATATTCGTGATGACTATAAGGTATTTACGGTCACGGATAATGACTAATCCAACAAAACTTGTGCCTAATTTGTCACACATATTCGGGGTTTTGGTCACTCTTTTTCGATGGAAAAGGCCACGAACTCAACAACGTCACCGTATACCACCTACGGTGGTGGGACTTTTGGTGACACACGACGAAAAAAACGTGTGTGGCTATATGCCTATCGTCACGCATTTTGGGCATGACTGATAGAACTTTTTGTACCAGTGAATCCTGCAAACATTGGCTCATAATTCATGGTTTTGGTTAGCATATTAATATCAAACAACCATTCTGGTCCAGTTCCTGCACTATTGGTTTTACTTTCATCAAACTGAACATGAAGGTTTTCTTCCAAAAATCTTGTTCTTTTATTGTATACCCTATATGCTTTACTATTTACAGAGTATCCAACAAAGTAACCTTCATCAGCCTTTTCATCAAACTTGCCTAAATGGTCTTTGGTATTTAAGATGGTAATAGGGCACCCAAATGGTCTAAAGAATGCTATCATTGGCTTTTTACCATGAAATAATTCATAAGGGGTCTTATTATGAGGCTTAACTACCTTACTCCTATTTTGTACAAAGCAGGCAGTGTTCACTGCTTCAGCCCAAAAAGGTATAGGTAATTTTGAATCTGACAACATAGTCCTAGCAGCCTCAATCAATGTTCTATTTCTCTTCTCAGCTACACCATTTTGTTGAGGAGTTCTAGCAACACTGTACTGTCTTACAATACCCTTACCCACACAAAACTGATTCATTGTATGATTCTTAAACTCAGTTCCATTGTCACACCTTATTATCTTAACTTTGTGATTTATTAGGTTTTCTATTCTAGTAATGAACTCCTTAAGAATTTCAGGTTTTTCATCCTTAGTAGCTAGAAAGAATACCCAAGTAAACCTACTATAATCATCTGTGACAACTAGGCAAAATTGCTTCTTATTCAGACTATTTACATAAACAGGCCCAAATAAATCCATATGAAGCAAATGCAAAGGCTTATCAATAGTGTTCACAACTTTGGACTTAAAAGATACTCTGTGTTGTTTACCCTTTTGACAGGCAACACAGGTTTCATCATTTTCAAAAACTTTTGTAGGTAACCCTCTCACAAGATTACTTTTTACCAATTTGTTCATGGTTTTGAAATTTAAGTGTCCAAGTCTCCTATGCCATAATTTGGATTCATCAAAGGTGGCTTTAGCAAAAAGACAAGTTACATCTCTTCTAGGAACTATATTCTTTATATGATCACTGTATATGTTGTCATTTCTTGGAACTTTTAGTACCACATACTTGGCATCTGGTAACTTAAAGTCAGAAGAAAGAACAAGGCATTCAGTGTCAGTAAAAAGAACAAAATTCTTTTTGTCACATATTTGTGAAACACTAAAGAGATTAAACTTTAGTCCTTTAACTAACATCACATTTTCAAAACTCAAATTTTCTGTTTTTATAGTACCAATACCAACAATTTTACCACCTGTAGGATCATTACCAAAAGCAACACATCCACCATCAATAGGCACAAAATCTTCAAGTTGGGATATGTCACCAGTCATATGTCCAGAGCATCCACTATCAACAATTCCTTGGTCCTTTAGCTTATTTTGTAGATTGCCCTGCAATTAAAATAGAGAAATTAGTTTCTCTTTTTGACACAAGCCATTACTGACTTGGATCTTGATAGAACTAAAAGACCTTGATAGTTCTTGGACCGTTTATGACTCGAGGTTGTTTAGACCTTATATTATCTAGGATACATAATAACGAAAGCGGAATATTCAAACAATGAATTAACGTTATCATGAACAAGGTTTTTCATTATCATCATACTCTCTAACTATTACAAACCAATTAACATGTTCTACCTTGATCAAGTAGAACACATTATCTAAACTAAAACACTAAACCCTAGACGTTTATACCCTACGTCTAGGTTACACACACACACCTTTTAGTCGACTACATTATGGAAGACACACACATTAAAAACCTACGCCCTATGTCTCTTTATATAGAGAGATATTAGGGTTACAAGAATACTACGAAGGACTAAAACATAAATCTTCTTTTGCAAGCAAGTCCTTCCCATCTTTTTGTAGTTTTCCTTCTTGTCACTTCAAGTCCTTGAAGTTTCATTCTTCTTGTTTTGTATCATCAAATCAATAAACCTAATAGACCCAACAATCTTCCCCTATTTGATGATGACAAAACTAACACGTTCTTGTACGAACTTCCCTAGACGAAGTGGAGAAATTGAGATAATTAAATCTCACCATGAATGAAACAATCTTGTCTTCCCCTTAATTCATGCCATGCCACTCGAACATCTCTTCCAAATCTATTCCCCTTTTTGTTATCAACAAATATGGAACATAGACAAAACTTCCCCTTGAGTGGTGCATGTAGATGGTTGAACATTTAATCAATAAGCTTCCCCTGAAACCAATATGTCTACCATCTCTTGAATCTTCAATTCTGTAGGCTTCTTGTAATGATTACTGATGAAGAAAACTTGATATACCAAACTTGAAACCAAAGTAAAATATCCCAAACTCGTTACTTAAGCTTGCACTATTGTTGATTGAAGAACGATATAGAGAATTTGGTGTAGCTGAAACAAATCTCTATGTAATCTCTTGAATTTATCCACATCGACTTTCTTCGTGTGACACTGAGTACTACAATGTATCTCCTTTAAGTGATAGTTAACTAGGTCTTCGTCCATCCACCCCTTGACCTATGCAAACTAGATAAATCAAGTCTCAATCATAAACCGTATATCCAAGCAAGTCACCAATTGATAGCAAGAAATATCAATGATGAAATAAGTAAACGCCTTTGTGAACCTTACTTCAATCTCAAATAAGAGATAAACAATTTCCTTCGTAACCAATTAACCAATAATCCAAATACGAGCCATAAATCTTTTTCGAACAAATAAACCAACTTCTTCCTGTGTGTGTGAACCAAATAACCATTCTGTGTGTGTAATCCAAAACTAAACAAACTCATCTCGATCTAAGCATAAGTACTTCCCCTTACTTCTCGTAAACCATGCATATATATTGAACCATAAAGCTCTTACATGTCTCCATAAATCACAACAATACTTTGCAATAAACAGTACCTTGCATGCGGCAAGCAGTACTTTGAAACAAACGACAGTACTTTGGAGAATACGAGCAGTACGTGGAGCATAAACAAGCAGCAGTACGTTCAAGATACGAGCAGTACCTTGATGTCAGTACGTTGAAAAATACGGGCAGCACTTTGAAAACCATGGAGCAGTACTTACACAAACGCAGCAGTACTTTAAGTACATAGCAGTACCTTGGAGAGATCAGCAGTAGATATTAAGCCCAAAAATATACCAAAATCAATTTTATAATCTTGATTCACGATCACCAACAGAATAATGGTACGAGACAAAACAATCTTCCCTTGACCCATGTGCAACTTCCATCAAACTCAGTAGCAGCAAACCAAAGCTAATATTATACTACCTCCCACATAATCGATCAATAAACGACAACAGCAAATATTGAATTCATCATATACTCCCATCAGGCCATCATAATTCACGTGCGTAGTAAATCATATTCAGCGCAATATCGATCACAAAGAAGAAAAACAATTCACCACTGATCCATAATAACTGATACGAGGTAAATCAATATCACTAACCTTCTTTTCTTCACCGACCCATTAGGATGGTTCGACCAATGACAAAAATCGTGAATAAAATTGGAAAATCTTCTAAGCATTCAAGCATCCATGTCAATATAAGTGCAAATAATATACACTTAAAAACAACCTGTGCACCACTTAGTATCTTTAAAAGGATTTGACACCAATTTATCCCAAGAGCATTAAATAGGTACGAGGATATACTTCACTTTAAACACCGACCCATGATACTCCAATCCACAATTAATTAAATCCTTCAATTAATTCAGTACGAGGTTGTATCTTTTCTCTCATTAAATAAAATCGATATACCAATCACAATGATACATTAAATAACTGACCTACGATCATGCAATAATAATGAATAAGAAGATCACCTTTTTAGTATTAAGTCGCCATTCAGAAAACTTTGTCTATAACCTTTTTCAAATCGATTTCTTCAACAGTAAACCTTGTAATAAACCTAGATATCACATGTCTCTGGCTCTTGATACCAATTGATAAAACTAAAAGACCTTGATAGTTCTTGGACCGTTTATGACTCGAGGGTATTTAGACCTTATATTATCTAGGATACATAATAACGAAAGCGGAATATTCAAACAATGAATTAACGTTATCATGAACAAGGTTTTTCATTATCATCATACTCTCTAACTATTACAAACCAATTAACATGTTCTACCTTGATCAACTAGAACACATTATCTAAACTAAAACACTAAACCCTAGACGTTTATACCCTACGTCTAGGTTACACACACACACCTTTTAGTCGACTACATTATGGAAGACACACACATTAAAAACCTACGCCCTATGTCTCTTTATATAGAGAGATATTAGGGTTACAAGAATACTACGAAGGACTAAAACATAAATCTTCTTTTACAAGCAAGTCCTTCCCATCTTTTTGTAGTTTTCCTTCTTGTCACTTCAAGTCCTTGAAGTTTCATTCTTCTTGTTTTGTATCATCAAATCAATAAAGCTAATAGACCCAACAGATCTGCCTTGTGCATCAACATAGTCATATTTAGTAAGATCCATTGATGCACTGTTGTTGGAAACTTGAGTTAAAGCATTTGATTTTGGTTTCCAACTCCAACAAGCTGAGGCCTTTACAGCATAAAAATGATTTCCAACAACTGTATTTGGTAACTTTTTAGACACAGCAGTAGAGTAAATTACTTGAGCAGCAGAGTTTACTCTAGAAGTAGCAGTAGACCCAGTTGTTTTATTTTGAAAAGGCCCTTTGGGTTGAACTGTAACAATTGATCTAGTAGCACCAGATCTCAATAGTACTGCTCTTGGAACCATATTTCTTTTAGGAGGAGAGTGATCTCTTTTTGAAAAATTTTGATGATTCACTCTTGTATTTTGGTTCCAAACTGGCTTTTGATAGTTAGCACAATTAGCTTTAAGATGCTCAAAACTACCACAGTTATAACATGCCTTCTTTTTAAGATGAAAAGCATTGCCTAATCTATTTGAGACTAGACCATTGAAATTTCTATGGTTTTCCCTGGGCTTGTTATTGAACCTTTTCATTTGTTCTCTAGGCATCTCATGATACTCAACAACTCTCTTAGATAAAGCACGACCTAACACAGGTTTTAGAAACTTATCCTGATTTATTTTAGGCTTAACAACTTGAGGAATCTCTTCCTTTTTAGCACACTGTGTTAGCCTGGCATCACTCTTTGACACATCAGAACTTTGTGTTGACCTAGTGGTTGACTCATCTAATTCATCCTCACTATCTGACACCCAATCTTCAATGGTTGGTGCACCAGAATTCATTTTTTCAACCTCTGGTTTATTACTAAGTGACTTACTAAATTCTCCTGCAGATTTTATAAGCCCTTCAACATCTACAAATGACAGTTCTTTCCCTGTTGGTGCAAGTGCACTTTTCATGGGAGGTGGTACCTCATTGTATCCTATGCCACTATTCTTTCTCATCAGTTGACATTCAATTATGGTTTTATCATGTTCATCAAGTAAAGAAGTAGCATATTTTTGTTTATTGACTCTAATAATGTGCTTATCTTTTTCCTCAATTGCTAAATCTCTAGCTTTTTCAGCCTCAACTAACTTTCTTTTAAGCATTTCTATTTCAACATTTTTAATTTCAATTTCTCCATCATGTATGTTCAACCTATCAACATACTCAATCTCACATTCTTTCATATAGTCAAGTTTCCTTTCAACATTATCAATGCCTACTTTATATCCTATGTTATCATGTCTCAGAAACTCAACTTCTTTTATCAAACTCTCATTCCTAGCCTTAAGTTCTTCTATAGTGTCAGCACATGATTTAAAAGAACAATAAGATTCACTAGATTCATGTGATACCTCAGAATCTGATCCAGATGATGAAGAAGCATAAGCCATTAGAGCAAAGTTATGCCCTGTAGTTGTCAATGCAAGCAGACCATGGTTTGGTTCTTCTTGTGCCAAGTCACTCCAGTCATAATCTCTCAAACCATCACAAGACACCAAAGCAGTAGATGGCTTTGACTCTTCTGCAGCCTTCTTGGTTGTGTCAACATTCTTCTTGGGAGCTCTGCATTCTCTAGCAAAATGAAGTAGACGAATCAGATGCAGCCTTCAACTCAGGTTCATAAGCCTTCAAGTTGTTGTATAGATTATCCAAGCTCATTGAATCAAAGTCATCTTTGTTTCTCCACACAACAGTATGCATGCTCCATTCAGGTGAAAGGCTTCTAATAAATTTGAGATTTATATCTTCTTGAGGGACAATGTATCCAGCAAGCTTTAACTGACTTACAAGCTTTTGGAGTCTGTTGTAAGTACCATCAAGATTTTCTCCACTGGTAGAAGTGAAGTTCTCAAATTGATGCTTCAAAGCATTCTTC
>LBNU01032339.1:91933-102295 GCA_014162995.1 Artemisia annua | reverse complement strand
TGACTTACAAGCTTTTGGAGTCTGTTGTAAGTACCATCAAGATTTTCTCCACTGGTAGAAGTGAAGTTCTCAAATTGATGCTTCAAGCATTCTTCTTAACCTTCTTAGTGGCATCATTACCACTAAATCTTGTTTCTACAGCTTCCATAAGCTCCTTAGCAGTCTCAATGGTTTCAAAGTCAAGTTGAAATTCATTAGGTATTCCCATCATGAGAATACTATGAGCTTTTATCTCCAATTTCTTGAGATCATCAGCTTCCTTTCCCTTGATTCCAACTACCTGGCCATCAACAGTCACTGAAGTTTGAGTACCTTTGACAATAGCATCCCACATCTTGTAGTCAATCATCCGGATGTATTGCCTTATTCTCATCTTCCAAATCTCATACTCACCTTGCTTCAGCATAGGAACCTTGGAGGCAGTAACCAAATGAGTTTCATCACCCATGGCTTCAGATGTGTTAACAGATAGAACTTGAGAGAATGTTTGAGTTCTTCTTGATCACAGCTTCTAGATCACAAGCTCTGATACCACTTGTTGATCCCAGTTGAGCAATAGATCTAGAATTACTATCTTAGATAAACTAGGACAATAATGTATAGAAGCTGACTTGTAACAAACTTAATCAATACGCGGAATTTACTGATTAACTTAAGAGGAACACAAACACAATTATATCACACCTTAAACACTTCAATATATTGAATACGAGCACCCTGAATAGTGCTAGGGTTTTGCAACCTTGAAGTGAATACAATGCTAGAATAATACGTACTCTAGTCTAACCCTAGGATCTCCTTTTATACACCAAGGAACCCTACAGGCTTACATCAACTTCCTACCCAAGACTAAGACATTCTAACATTATAGAATATTACACAAAATCTATTCTATAAATAAAAACATTCGTACATAAACTTATTGTAACACCCCCAACTCAAATATGGCAGCTATCATGCTGGGGGTATTACGCAAACAGAAACCAAGCACATTTATAGCTAACGACCACGACTCGGGACGTTTATAAATGTGACCAAACATATCATTCGAATTACAAACCATTTAGAGTACAAGGACTCTTAAGTCAAAGTAGCAGCGGAAAAAGTAAATAGAGTTTGCAGCGGAAAATAAACAAAGTTTAGCAGCAAAAATAGTAAAAGACACAAAAAGGTTTTACGAATGACATGTAAAATAAGATAGTGAAAGTAGTTAAGCTGCCTTGACAGAATCGCCTTTCCAGCCTTAGCCACTCCTCCACGCCCAAAACGTCACATGCCAAAGCTAATTATTATTATCATTAGTACCTGAAAACACAAGCTTAAAAGTCAACACAAAGGTTGAGTGTAATCCATAGGTTTAAAATATAAATTTGAGCACAAGGTTTTAATCATAAGATATGAGCAGCATATGCTAATATCGGGAAATCAAGATAACAACCAATGTATAGAGGCATCCCTGTGCATATAACATTGTTGATGATGCTAAGCTCATGACACGCAAAACGTTAACCAACAATCATAGTATCAATATAACCGCGGAAGTTCATAATATAATAGTGCCCCCAAGGCCGAGTACTTGCCAATTACCCGAAAAAATCGAATATTGTACACCACAATTTGCCTATCCAGCAAAAGGAGTGGGAGGGTCAATTCCTATAGGCCTATATCCCTATATTCGCGTTCACTCGCAAGTGATTAATGGTTCATGATCTGAGGGTCTTGCATAGGCAAGGCAGAGCTACTTAGCACATCGTCAGGAAAGCATACCAATCAGGAAAGCATACCAAAAATACTTGTGCTCAGAAAACATTTAAAGCATGTATCTCACCCCATGGGTTTATAAACATTTAAAAGATAAAAAGTGGGGCTATGAATCACACCTTAACAACAGCAGGTAACGAGATATATATGTCAACCAAACAAATACGCCTCACAGCAGACAATCCTCAGCACAACCTAATCATATAAATATCATAACTCAGCAATAGTACTCGAATACTTTAATAGTTAATGCTTGAATGAAGTTTTATAAAAGATGATGGCGTTTGAAAGAAAACATTTTCCAAAAGTAGTCTCGTGTGGAAGAAAGATAGAAAAGAACAAGTCGGCGAACCTTAAAACACATGAGAAAACAACAAAGACTCGAAGAATACTCGTCAAAAGAAAGGAAGAACAGAAAAGAATAAAAGACACGAATAGATAAAGACAACAATTCCTAATAGTCTCGGTATTACCCATTTCCCAAAATATATTAAGATTATATTTGATAAAGTATAGTAAAGATAATAATTAATTTTAGTAAATTTCGGCATGACCTGCCCGTTTATAAAGCATTTCCCGAGTCATCGACTCTTTTAAATACAAATAACGTTAATAATAATATAAGTGTAGATATTAATATGATTGGATATATCATTCACGTTGTCCATTAGTTGTTCAGGTTTATCGACCATTTCGTATAGTTCGGGTTCCAGGTACGTTAAGATCTTTAAGGGCCTAACGTACCCTACCGTCTCGTGTACCAAAGGGTCCATAAGTCCAAATAACCATAGCCGCAAATCCAATACGTCCAATTCAAGCTCACATATAACATCACAATATAACAATACGGAAACCAAGTCCACTGTCCAAATCCCTTTACTAAAACAAATGCATCTTAAGTTTCATATATATTAGTTCCGTTTTATATAAACCTTAGCCGAAACAAGTACCAAATCATATAATCAACAACAAATATCCCATAAAATCACAAAAAGTCACCAAGTCACACCGGGTCAACCCGGCGTTGACTGGTCAACTGCTGGTCAAAGGGGGCCCACACGAGTCAACATATACCAACATCATTAAATAAATACATTAAATAATCCAACACTAATTTATTAACTAAATAAATATAACTTTTATATATATAAGTATATATATTCGACTTATATATAAATAAATAAATAAATTATAAATAATTTTTAATAAATAATAATTCGAAATAAATAAATAAAAATATGTTTTTATTTTTAATAATTTTCGGAATAATAATAAAATAATAAATAATTTTTATAAAATTATTTTCGTTAATAATTAAAATTTACAAAAATTTATAATATTTTCAGAATAAATTAAATTAATTTTTCGGAATTATTATTTTTAATAAATAAAAATACGAAAATAATATTTTTAATATTTTTAGGGTTTTTAAATAAATAAATAAATACGAAAATAAATAAGTAAATAAATAAATAAAATAACAAAAATATAAAAGGGTGCGTTTGGGGTGGTTTACCGAGCAAGAAAGACAAGAAAAAAATATGGGAAAGGTGGTGGTGGCTTGCGGTGGTGGCGGTGGTGGTAGATGGAGCGGCGGTGGTTGCTAGTTAGGGGTGTTCGGGATGGTTTTGATTAAATCGGCTTGTACAACCGGAACGGGGACGTCCCGATCTACAAAATATCAAAAGTTAGATTTTTGGGTTGGCCGGAATATTTTTTGGTGGCCGGAAGTTGGTGGCCGGCGGTGGAGGTTGGCCGGACGAAAGAAAAAAAGAAAGAAGAAAAGAAAAGAGAGAGAAATTAGAGAGAGAAATATGTGTGTGTTTTTAGAGAGAGAGAGAGAGTGAGTGGGTGAAATGAGGTTATTAGTGGGTATTTATAGTAAAAAGTATAGGGTAGGATGGGAATAAATTAAAGTGTAGGGTGGGTTTTGTAAATAAACTCAGGGACTAACTTTGTCAACGAGCTAAACTTCTCGTAAAAACGGTTCGGGGCTCAAACGACATAGCAAACGGACTCGAAAAATTAAGAAACTTGTGCCATTGTTCACGAAATAATTTTTCCAATAAAATCAAGCATAAACATCAGAGTTTTTCTCAAACTCAAAATAAATCAAATAATTTGGCAAATGAAATAAATTCGAGTTTTCTAGGTTGTGCTAAGTCAATCAAGGAATAAATTCTCGTTCCTAATATATCTCACGCTTCTCAAACCCAATTTAACATGCATTAAAATTTTAAACGTGGTTCAGGTACGAAAATAGAAGTTTGGCTAGAAATGGGTTTTAGGAAAAGTACCAGGTGTTACATAACATACATCATATTTAGAAATACGTCCCGGATTTAGTTTAAGTCACCAGTCCCGGTTTTGAAGAGATTTGGATACTTGCGTTTAAATTCATCCTCGCGTTCCCAAGTGTACTCAGGTCCTCTCTTGGAATTCCAACGAACTTTCACAAGAGGGATACGACTCTTCTTTAATCGCTTAACCTCGCGATCCATAATCTCAACAGGTTCTTCAACAAAATGCAACCGTTCATCAATCTCAATCTCCTCAAGCGGAATCACCGCGGTCTCATCGATCAAACACTTCTTCAAATTCGACACATGGAAAGTAGGGTGAACCCTACTAAGCTCAGGTGGCAATTCCAACTTATAAGCCACGGGACCAATCCTTTCCAAAATCTTGAAAGATCCAACATATCTAGGATTCAACTTTCCTCTCTTACCAAACCTGATCACACCTTTCCAAGGTGATACTTTCAACATAACCCGATCTCCTACCTGGAACTCCAGAGGTTTACGCCTCACATCTGCGTAACTCTTCTAACGGTCACGTGCTACTCTCAATCGCTCTTTAATCTGAGCAATCTTCTCAATTGTCTCACGGACTAAGTCCGGACCAATAAGCTATGCTTCCCCCACTTCATCCCAACAAATGGGTGAACGACACTTTCGGCCATAAAGTGCCTCAAACGGTGCAGCCTTAATGCTCGCATGATAACTATTATGTAGGAAAACTCAACTAAAGGCAAATGGATATCCCATCCATTTCCGAAATCGATCACACACGCGCGTAGCATATCTTCCAAAGTCTGAATGGTTCTCTCGCTTTGACCATTGGTCTGTGGATGGTAAGCGGTACTCATATCGAGTTGCGATCCAAACGAATTCTGAAGCGACTGCCAAAACTTTGAGGTATACCTGCTATCCCTATCGGATATAATAGACACGGGCACTCCATGTCGAGCGACTATCTCTTTCACGTAGAGTCTAGTCAACTTATCCATACTATAGTTTTCTTTAATCGGCAAAAAGTGAGCAGATTTCGTCAATCGATCGACTATTACCCAAATAGCATCAAATCCAGCAGAATTCTTAGGTAACTTGGTGACGAAATCCATCGTAATCCTCTCCCATTTCCATTCTGGGATCTCAGGTTGCTCTAGCAGACCAGACGGTTTCTGATGTTCGGCCTTTACCTTGGCACAGGTAAGACACTTACGGACATAATCGGCAATCAAGTTTCTCGATGCTCCCTAGGGCGAAGAACTAGGTCGAATGAATCCTTTATCCAACAATTCTTGCAATTGCTTGGACAATTCCTCCATCTCCGATGGTGCTAATCGATACGGCGCGCGCGCAACAGGTGCGGCTCCTGGAACTAAATCGATGCGAAACTCCACTTGTCGAGCTGGCGGAAGGCCCGGCAAGTCTTCAGGAAATACCTCAGGAAAATCATACACTACAGGAACATCCTTGAGTCGCTTCTCTCCCGATTCCTTCTTAGCCACATGAGCTACGAATGCATGATATCCTTTCTCGATGTATTTCATGGTTTTGATACACGATATGATGTTCAGGCAAGTTCCACTCCTATCGCCTTGAACAATCAAAATCTCACCATTGAGAGGGATATGAACAACTCGTTCTCCACAAACAATACTCGCTTGGTGTTTGGATAACCAATCCATTCCAATCACGACGTCGAAACTCCCAAGCTCTATCGACATCAAGTCAATACTAAACAGGTTGTCTAAAAGGGTAAGGGTACAACCACGGATCACGGTATGGGTATCAACTATATTACCATTAGCTAGCTCAATGCTAAAGCTGACACCTAATGGGGTTGGGGTAAGCCGGAGTAACGGCGCAATCTAAGAAGATACAAAACTCCTATCGGCACCCGAATCAAACAAAACTCTAACATGAAGGTTGTTGAGAAGAAACGTACCAGTGACAACATTCGGATCTTGGTGTTGCTCTCCATTCCCCATCACATACACTCTACCTCGAGCACCTCCATTTCCTTGTCCAGCATTCTTAGGGCAATGGCTCATATAATGTCCACGCTCTCCACATCCAAAGCAAGTAACTACGGGCTGAGCATTCGCTCCTGTTGCCACAACTTTGCTTTTACAAAACCTTGCAATATGACCAACCTTCTGACACTTCATACACTTCACAGCACACGGCCCAGTATGGTGCTGTTGACACTTACCACAACGAGCTTGTTGCCCAGCATTCATTCCTCCTTGTGCTGGTGCAGCCACAAAAGCCTTAACAGTCTCTTGTCTCCTGTTCTGTTGGTGATGGTGATTGTGGTTACGATACTGGTTGTTGTTGTTGTTGCGGTAGTTGGAGTTGTTGTTCCTTCGGTTATCTTCCCACTTCCTCTTATTGTCAAAGTGATTTCCTTTCTGAACAACACCATGCTTAATCACTTGATCCATAAGATGTTCAGCCATGCTAATAGTATCATCCAAAGCCTCAGCATTGTAGGATGTCACATGTCCTTGGATACTCGCGGGTAATCCTCCAATGAACTTCTCAAGCAACTTCTCATTATCTGGCACCATGTGAGCACAGAATACTTTCAACTCCTGAAAGCGGCGCACAAATGCATCAAGATCATAACCCTTCACAGCCAAGTAGTAAAACTCGGTATCCAACTTCCTCAAATCGCCACGAGAACAATACTTCTTAACCATAGCTGCCTTGAAATCATCCCAAGAAGTACTAAAAGCATTCTCCATCCCTTTCTCTTGGGCATAAGCGTTCCACCATGACAAGGCATGCTCCAACAATGTACCCGTTGCGTACTTCACCTTATTGTTCTCAGTACAGTTGCTCCTTTGAAACACCGACTCCATCTTCTCAAACCATTGAGTCAATCCAACTGCTCCTTCAGTTCCTTTGAAGGTAGTAGGCTTACAATCCATGAACTCCTTAAAAGTGCAGAAATGGTTGTTGGGAACCACTCGAACTCCAGCCTGTCCAACATCCTGAGGGACACCTGCTTGCCCAGCAAGCGCTGCTGCAATCCCTTCATCAATCATCTGCTGAATGGCAGCTGGGGTCATTCTCCTAGGAGGCATAATTCTATCAATCAATACATTCACAACCTTTGTAAGTATTTGATCAATGTGTCAGAATCATAGCGCGAAATAAACAACACCACGAAAGAAAAGACATAACATAGCATAAGTCAACATCAATAATAGTACATCATCATAATACATCATAGATTTCATACTTGACATTGGTCTTACAAGATATGCAAAACAAGTACAAGTTTCTGATAAAATCTATCAACTGAACTATTCAGTCGACACGTACTAGATAAACTACTATAAAAGATACTAACAACCATGAATGACTAATCACTGCCCTCTCTACGATCTCCATACACAGCCATCACATCAACACTGTCACTAGGCCTGAAGCTAGCCATCCTGTCGTAGTACACCTGCCATTGCATAGCATGAAGCTCATACCATAATGACTGAATGCTGCGATAGTGTCTACTGCTGTCTATATCAAGAAA
This sequence comes from Artemisia annua, assembly GCA_014162995.1. Taxonomy (NCBI): domain Eukaryota; kingdom Viridiplantae; phylum Streptophyta; class Magnoliopsida; order Asterales; family Asteraceae; genus Artemisia; species Artemisia annua. Next base: position 94,708 of record LBNU01032339.1, on the reverse strand, counting down.
CACCTCTCTCATAGTCAACTGCTCTACCATCCTACTCATCTCCATCATCCTCTCATCTAGCAAATCCAAACGCTCCTGCAACTTAGCGTTCGATCGCTCCAACAAACTCAACCTCTCACCCTGCCTCTGATGCTCCATATACATCTCTCCTGCTGCTCTCCTATCATCCTGCACCTCTCGTCTCAATCCTGCAACCTCAAACTGCCTATCACCCACACGCCGAGTGATGTTCCTATGGCTATTCCTACACCACGCTACATCCCGTCTCAAATGACTCAGCAAAGCTCTAAGCTCTGACGGAGTAACACGAGCAGCTGTCGAAGACTCACCAACCTCATACGTCGTCGGAACCTCAGTCTCAAGCGCATATCGTAATGCCTCAGACGTATCCGACTCGTAAGTCACATCCGAAATCACAGGCGAAGGTGGCATGGGAGGAACATCCTGATCCTCATCCATAAACTCCTCATCATCATCCTCCTCGTCATCATCATCAATACCAACATCATCCTCTAAACCTACCTCATCGTCCAAACTGACATCATCCTCTAAACCTACCTCATCATCCAAACCAACATCAACATCTAACTCAATCTCGTCTCCTAATAGCAATGGGTCAACAACTGGTGGGACTGGGACAGACATTATACTCTACAAGAGAATAAGGAAGGTATAAAAACACTAGCCAAAATTTCGCGGAAAACATTTTATAAGCCAAAGCATAATAGTGGAGAAGTTCCAACTAAATCATAATATCAAAGCATGTATATATATAAAGTTTAAATAAATTACCTGGGCGCGAAGTAGCATGAAGTGCTGGCGGCTTTCTGTCTCAAAACATTTTGACTCCAGGAAAAAAAGTTTATAGTCGAGTGCGAGCTCGTTCTCTATAAACCTTGGCTCGGATACCATTCTGTAACACCCCCAACTCAAATATGGCAGCTATCATGCTGGGGGTATTACACAAACAGAAACCAAGCACATTTATAGCTAACGACCACGACTCGGGACGTTTATAAATGTGACCAAACATATCATTCGAATTACAAACCATTTAGAGTACAAGGACTCTTAAGTCAAAGTAGCAGCGGAAAAAGTAAATAGAGTTTGCAGCGGAACATAAACAAAGTTTAGCAGCGGAAATAGTAAAAGACACAAAAAGGTTTTATGAATGACATGTAAAATAAGATAGTGAAAGTAGTTAAGCTGCCTTGACAGAATCGCCTTTCCAGCCTTAGCCACTCCTCCACGCCCAAAACGTCACATGCCAAAGCAAATTATTATTATCATTAGTACCTGAAAACACATGCTTAAAAGTCAACACAAAGGTTGAGTGTAATCCATAGGTTTAAAATATAAAGTTGAGCACAAGGTTTTAATCATAAGATATGAGCAACATATGCTAATATCGGGAAATCAAGATAACAACCAATGTATAGAGGCATCCTTGTGCATATAACATTGTTGATGATGCTAAGCTCATGACACGCAAAACGTTAACCAACAATCATAGTATCAATATAACCGCGGAAGTTCATAATATAATAGTGCCCCCAAGGCCGAGTACTTGCCAATTACCCGACAAAATCGAATATAGTACACTACAATTTGCCTATCCAGCAAAAGGAGTGGGAGGGTCAATTCCTATAGGCCTATATCCCTATATTCGTGTTCACTCGCAAGTTATTAATGGTTCATGATCTGAGGGTCTTGCAATGGCAAGGCATAGCTACTTAGCACATCGTCAGGAAAGCATACCAATCAGGAAAGCATACTAAAATACTTGTGCTCAGAAAACATTTAAAGCATGTATCTCACCCCATGGGTTTATAAACATTTAAAAGATAAAAAGTGGCGCTATGAATCACACCTTAACAATAGCAGGAAACGAGATATATCAACCAAATCAAATAATGCGTCACAGCAAATAATCCTCAGCACAACCTAATCAATATAAATATCATAACTCAGCAATGGTACTCGAATACTTCAATAAACAATGCTTGAATAAAGTTTTATAAAAGACAATGGCGTTTGACAGAAAATAGTTTTCAAAAAGAAAAAGAAGTCTCGTGTGGGTGACGAGAAAGATAAAAAGAATATGTCGGCGAAATGCCCAAGTACGCAAGAAAAGACGAAAGAATATCTCGAAGAAAGAAGTCGAAGTGAAATGGATACGAATGCAAAAGAACAATCAATTCCAATAATACTAGTTTCGGCTCTTTACCCATTTCCCAAAATATCGTTGAAATAAAAGGGTTTTCGAATTAAATAGTAGTTGGTAAAATAGTTTGAAGTTTATAAAGAATTTTATAAAATTTCGGCATGACCTGCCCGTTTATAGAACATTTCCCGAGTCAACGACTCTTTTATTTGAAATCAACGCTAATACTTTATAAAACAATTAATAATATGATTGGATATATCATTTACGTAGTCCATTAGTTGTTTAGGTTTATCGACCATTTTGTATTGTTCGGGTTCCACGTACGTTAAGCATCTTTAAGGGGCCTAACGTAACCCTTACGTTCTCGTGTACCAAGAGGTCCATAAGCTCCAAATAACCATAGCCGGCAAATCCAATACGTCCAGATTCAGCTCACATTATACAACATACACCAATCATAAGCAATACGGAACAAAGTCGCATATGTCCAAGATCCCTTTACTAAAAACCCAAATGCATCTTAAGTTTTATATACTTATAGTTCCGTTTTATATAAACGCTTAAGGCGAAACAAGTACGCAAATCCGCCATAATCTACAACCAATATC
>LBNU01032339.1:52468-69576 GCA_014162995.1 Artemisia annua | reverse complement strand
GATGAAGTAGAAGGACCAGCACTAGCATGAGATTGATATGGCTTTGTTCGTGCAGAGCGGACCTGAGACTTATTTTTAATGATTGCTAAAGCTTCTTTTGTGGTTTTGCTCAAAAAATTACCTCCCGCGGAGGCATTAAGAGAGTCTTGGTCAGTTTGGCTTAAACCATTATAGAAAGTGTCCATTTGCATTAACTCGGTAAAACCATGATGCGGACATCTGCGGAGCAATTCTTTGTAACGATCTCATGCCTCACCAAATGATTCATCAAATCTTTGTGAAAATTTCATGATTTCATTTTTAAGACTGGTGCTTTTGTGGGGAGGATAGAATTCGTTCAAAAACTTTGTAACTAAATCTTCCCATGTTTCAATCGAACGAGGGGGTTGTTTTTCAAGCCAAATCCGGGCTTGTCCCTCGAGGGAGAATGAGAATAGAAGAAGTTTGATTGCTTCAAGTGGGACATTTTTGTATTTGATGGTAGATGCGATCTTATTAAACCATCGAATATGAGCATGAGGATCATCCCTCTCAAAACCATAGAATTGGCTTTGGGTTACAAGATTCAGTAACCCGGTTTTGAGCTCAAAAGTGTCAGCCACGATGGCTGGAACAACTATGGCATCTCCATATCCCTCAATGGGTGCCTGGAGAAGCTCATTCATTGGGCGGTCTTCTGTCATGATGACAGGGATTTTAGGTTCAGTACGTATCTCAGATACGACTGATGGAGCAGAACGTCTACGACGTCTTCGAGGTATGTTTACAAGCTCACGGAGAGGGCTTGATGACCTAGAAGAACGAGTGCGCATGCACTAAGACGAATCTAAGAATCCTTTGAGTGATGGAATCTTAGACTAAGTTAGAAGAATCTTTTTGAGTTTTAAAAATTTTTCTCGAAATAAATCCAAGTTTCACAGTAACTTAAACCAATAATCACAAATGAGTGGCTTCTTTGGAAAAGGTATACCACTCACAGAGACACAAAGGTAAGTTATATTCTTTGGTTGTGAACTTATTATGGTTTACAACAGCCCTCCTTACACGGAAGACCGAGGATGTTTATTTTATTTANTAGGAATAGTTTTTCTGCATTTAAAGAACTTTGGTGGTTTGTGGAGGTGGAGGGGACAAGGTTGGGAAGGATTAGTAACCAAATTATGGGGTTGGGTTTGAAAACAGAGGTTGTGACATGGTTTGGTGGAAAAAGTGGTGGAGATGCATTAATTGCATCATGGGTTTATGTTTAGGTGGTGTAGAGAGTGGGTGGTGAGCTGGGGAGGACAGGTGGTGGTGGAGAGGTGGCAAAACCACCCTGGTTTTTGGGTTGCAGGGGTGGAAGAGAAGGGTGAACAGTGTTGGCGGTTTTGGTGGGGTTTGACCGGGGTTTGACCCCGTTATATATAAATGGGGTGTTTTGGATTTGTGTTGGGCCTGGACTGGGCTTGGGGGGAATAAGGGGTTAAGGGTTTGTTTTATTTATTTTGGGCTATGGGTTTAATAAATAAGTAAGGATGGTTTGGTTTTGTATAGAATTTAAGCCCAAGGACTAAATGTGTATTTTCTGCATAGTTTAGGGGCTGATCTTGGCAAGCTTCCAAAGTAGTTCACAAGGACCAAACCTGCCATATATGATAAACCAAGGACCAAAGTTGCATAATTTTCCATTTTTACAAAACCAAGGACCATTTATGTCATTTTCTGATTTTTGAAGGGTTGAAACTGTAATTTCTCCAAAGTTATCATAAGGACCAATTATGCCATACAAGAATAGTAAAAAGGTACTTTTTTGATATTTTCCAATTTTTAAATACCTAGGGACCATTCTTGCCAAATTTGAAACTTGAGGGACCTTTCTGCCAATTGATGAAAACTTTCATCCAGGGACTAAAAATGAATAAGTTTGATTTCCCATGGACTAATATTGACTTTTCATTCATTTTAAACCCTCAAGGACTAGTTTTGCCAAAGTGTGAAACTTCAGGGGCCTGTTTTGCCATTTTTCAAACTTGAGGGACCAAAGTTGTCATTTTGCAATTTTTGAATTTAAAGGACTTCTTTTGACAACTTGTGAATCCCAAAGGACCTTTGATGATATTTTTCATGTTTTGAATAACCAGGGACTAGTTTTGCCATTTTATGAAAGTTCAGGGACTGAAACTGCCAATTATGCAAACGTGACTGTTTTTCTTCAGTTTTCAATCCTTTTGTATCTGAAACACATAAAAACACAATTCAAAGATATTTTATGTATTTTGTGGTATTTCTGTGTGTTTTCAGATGTATTTGCAGTCTAAATGTGATAGAAATGATGAGTATTTGCACACTCATCAGCAACACACCCCTCACCCCAAATCCCTTCACTCACTTACAACCAATCCCCTTATGCCACATCATTCTCCCACTTTTTCTTTCACTCACCCATTTTTTGTTGGCATCACACCACTCACCCTTCACTCACTTTTTTTTTAAAGTTCTATTAAAATGTATTAAAAGACTAAAATTTCATTAAAATTAAATAAACATTACATAATATTATTAAAAAACATAAAATAACTAAAATTCCATTAAAACTAAACTTAAAACCATTAAATCCTACAAACTACACGGCCACCCGTATTTGGCGCATATCTCGCGTTTCCGATCGATGACGAATTGCTTAAAAGCCGGGTCCGGGATATTGTCGTGCGGGTCCATAACGAACTTCATGTCACGATTGTAGACCTCCCCATCAATAAACTTGAAATATTCTTCGTCTTTTTACTTTTGAACCTCCAACTGCGCCTGCATTAAACTTTTCTTTTCGGCCGTGTAACTTGCAAGGGTATCACGCATCGAACTTCGGCTTGAATCTCCAGAATCCACTTTTTTTTGCCTCTCGGTTGACGTGATGGAGTTGGGTTCTCGTTGAGGTTCGGTAAGTCATAGTCGAAATCTTCCACGTTTATTGGCGTCTCGTTTGTTGGCGTTTGAGCGCTACTTGACTCCGACGACTTTCTTTTCTTGCTCGACCCCGTGGATTCAGCAGCCTGACTAATCAACGTTTGTTCTTTCCACTTTTGATGATCTTTGAGAATGTGTCACGCTTTGGTATGCGCGAAAGCTTTCCTAAATTGTTTTTCAAAATCGAGTTGGGCTCTCTCATAAACTTGAAGATCGTCGCATCCACTTTCTTTCAAACGTTTCTACAAAATAAAACAAGTATATATAAAACAAAATAAAACAAGTATATATAAAACAAAATAAAACAAGTATATATAAAACAATATAAAACAAGTGTATATATTTAACGTATGTAAAAAATATAAATATAAAAAAATATACCGCTTGTATGTAGTAACTGTTGAACGCAGCGATCATTTGATGCATCGGAGTCCATTTCGAGTTCAATTGATGATGAGTGCGTTCGGTTCTCAGGACAAGGGTTCTAAAATGCTTTAGAACTCGCTTCCAAAATCCTAGCTTTGTTTGACGGTCGCCAACTTCTTTGTCCACCGAAATTTTAATCCAAGACTTAGCTAACGCCTCCTCCTCATCGGGCGTCCAAATCTTACTTGGTTTTTTTCCACTTTTAGGCCGCGGCACCTCTTCGACCTCCTCGACTTGTTCGGCTTCTTTATCAATTGGTTGTGTCTCGAGTATCATGTCAACATTGTCGAAATATTCATCATCATCGGTATCATCACGAATGGGTAACTGTTCACTAACCCGTTCACGCCTTTTTTGTTGGGTATAGTGCGGCTCATACGGATCGAAGTTAGTAGGCATTTGCGGTGGGGGTTGTTGGGTATATTGATAATCAAACGGCTCGAAGTTTGTAGGAAGTTGTGGGAGGGGTTGTTGGGTGGTAGAAAAATGGTTGCGAGATTGCGGGTACATTTGTGGGTGGTAACCGGGTTGTGAAGGAAGATGATTTGGACCGGTTTGTTACTTGAATTCGAGGACGAATTGCGCCTCATCGACCACGACCACTTTTCGAGGATCCCTATTTATTTTTGGCTCCATCGTAAATTTTCTATGCGGCTTTTTTTTTTTTTTTTTTTTTTTTTTTTTTTTTTTTTTTTCAATTTCCACAAACAATAAATAGCCCAAAAAAAAAATTTTTTTTTTTTTTCATTTCCTCACCAACAATAAATAGGCAAAAAAAAAAAAAAAAAAAAAAAAAAAAAAAAAAAAAAAGCCGTTAAGCTCCAACGGTCCATTTCCAACGTTCGTTTTTTTTTCCTCGTGCGGTAAACTTCCCCGCAAAACAACCTCCCCGTGCGGTACCGATGGAACGGTGGCGGTGTTCCTGCACGGGAACCACCCCGTACCGTGCCTCCCCGCTTGTGTTGCCAACCCCCTTATAGGTACATGTGTATCTCATAACAGATCACCATAAATACCTCACTCACTAAAAAAAAATAATAATAAATAAAAAAAATAATAAATAAATAAAAAAACAATGGCGCTCGTGAATCCACCAACGAACGTCCCAATGGCACCAACCATGGTGCAACATGGCCTGTTATTAGATTTAAAAAAAAAAATGCTACTATTGGTTAGTGCACAACATTTTTTAGCGTATCGTCAATTTTTGTATTTATTTTTGTCGTGTCACAAAAATTTGCAACATATTCTTTTTTCTTCCTTTATATTTTAGTACGTAATAAAATAAAAACGACAAAAAATAAACTTTGCTGTTGAAGAGAACTTGCCTTTAGAAATAGATTTTTTACTTTGTTTGTCACTAGAAAAGAAGTGAGATATTTTTTATTGTTGACAAGATCACTCTCATGCCCACTAACCTTAAGCATTTTTCAAAATCAAAGTAAACGTCAATTACCGTGTCAAATACTCAAAATTGGTCATACTCAAACATGGTTAATATAGGTTTGAATGACTAACCAATACAATACAATTGGTATGCATTTTTACCTTTTTATGCATACTCTATTTACTTGATTATCTATACGTAGAACGTATTATTATGTAATATAAAACATTTAAATTGTGTACCATGTGTTATTTTAAAACCAGCACAATAACTATAATCAGAGTCCTTTGATTCTTAATTTTGTTGTTATCCTTTTCATTACGAGCTGAATAATATTCTATCTAGACTTACATGCATGTAATCTCCTGCTCAAACTTATTAACATCTAAAACCATTAATTACCACAAACAACCATTATTCAAAATAAAAAACCAACAAAAGAATATTTCACTGCCTTTTCGCGTTCGTAAAATACTAGTGTTAACTATATAAAGAACGAGTCGAGCTCTTTATGTCAAATATTTATAGAGCTCTAGTTTTAGAAGGCGGTCCGAGTTCAAGCTTGAAATTTTATGCTTGATCAAGGTCAATTCAAGTTACAAGTTTTTAGTATTCGAGTCTTGGTGATGACGTATAGTCCACACTCAGGTCACGAATCCGATTAGTAGACATTACTAACATTTAAGCCCACCACGTGTGGGCCGCCATAACAATAAATGGACTACCATTTAGACGGTTTGGGCTCACAGGGCCCAAGCCCAATAATTATTTATAGATTTGATAAGGATATCTCCTAATTATGGATTGTATATCAAATACCCGCGATACGCGGGACACACCGAAGAGTGAGGAGCACGAAACCTTATCGGTTACGTGTGTATAAATAGGGCATCATAGCTCTCGTCCAAGGTACGACTTACAACCCTAAAACTCTTCACAACCCTAAATCGATTACTTACTCTCACGCCGGAGGATAATCGGGGGAAACAATCCCTCGATAAGCCTAACGGTGTCTGTTACTTTCTTAGTGCGCAGGTCTCAAGAGCATTAAGATCTGATTGGTACGTGAACAGGAACCCAAACAAGGAATGCCCAACTTTTGTATCAACAAGTGGCGCCATCCGTGGGACCCTACACTAAGAACTAGGACGACAAAGCATAAAAACCTAAATCAGCGGACTCCGCTGTTGGATAAGACACGTGGTGATCCCCAGAGGAAGAACTATCAGGACTTAACCTCTAGGCAAACCACTGGAACAACCAGTGCGCCTAGTCACCAGGAACCGGGACTACCCCCAATTCTTCCAACGGTAGAGTTACCCGCAGAAACGACTCAGACCACCACGGTGGTCCCAAACACTGATGATCTCCAGCGAAACCTCTTCAACACTCCCCATCAAACGGTACCCACAGTGAACAACACTGTGCCGCCAGGCGCGCCTAACCGAGATAAGGGGACTGCTTTGGAAGAAAATATCATTGCGCTGGAAGAAGATACTCAGGAGTCAACGTTGAAAAATTTTGTATCCTAAAATTACGAAAAGTTGACCAATCTCCTCCAAGAGGAGGCAAGAAGAAGGCTGAGCCAGAACTTACACGCTCGGCTTGACTTCGATGGAACATCCCCACCGCGCTACCTAGAGCGCGAGCATAACGAGAGGCGCACCGATGTCCACTCTAGGCTCGGTACAACATCTAATTCGCAGTACTCGGAGGAATACGAGGGTAATGAGCGACGCACTAACGTCCACTCTAGGCTAGGTAGTCGCAGAGTCCACGATAGACTAGGACCACGGCGCTCACCAAGCGAGGACTCTTCTAGATCTGGAAGCAGAAGAGTTCACGACAAACTAGGGAGACGATTTTTCCCAAGTGAAAGCCCCTCTAGCTCAGACTCCGAAGAAAAACGGCGCAAGCGCCATAAAAGAAACGATTCTTCCTCGAGCAGCTCCTCGGATAACGAGGATAAAGAAATGGGACACTGGAAGTCCAGAGGAATACGTCGCAAGGAAGAGGACGAGGACATATCCCTTCCTTGGCGTCGCCAAAAGGTTGATGCGTTCTCAAAGCGCATCAGCGATTATTCAGACAACAAGAAAAGGCGCATGCCTTCCAATGTTAAAACATATGATGGAACGGGTGACCCTGATGATCACTTAAAAATTTTCGAATCCGCTGCTAGCATCGAAAATTGGCCACAACCTGTATTGTGCCATATGTTTAATTCCACATTGGTGGGGAATGCACGAACTTGGTTTAGCAAACTTCCACGAAGAAGTATAAAGGGGTATGAAGAGTTGCGGAAAGCATTCCGCTTGAACTTCACACAAAGAAAGAAGTGCGCTAAGGACCCAGTAGAATTGGCCAGGATTAAACAGCGCTAAGGGGAATCCACGAGCGCCTTCATGGAGCGCTTCAAAGACGAATGCATACACGTCAAGGCGTGTCCTGAAATACTAAAAATTTCAGGATTCATGAATGGGATTAACAACCAAGACCTTATCAAAAAATTAAATGATAAAGTTCCCCAAACCTTCGACGAACTAATGAAGCGCACAAGGTCTTTCATTCAAGGAGAAGCCGCCGTCGCGGATAGCAAGAAAGGATACTCGAACTACAGACCGCAAGAACAGTCAAGGAGACAATCCAATGACCATGGCGGCAATCGTAACAAGAGCTATCGCAATGATGGAGGCGCACGGGGGAACGACAAGTATACCCCGTTGACAAAAACTCCTAGAGAGATATTCGCAACAGAGGGAGCAAATTTTCCTAAACCCCCACCAATGCGCACTCCAGAAGGAAAGCGCACAGGGAATGGGTACTGCGACTATCATGGACAGAAAGGCCACACAACGAATGAGTGCGTCCAGCTACGCCAACTAATTGATAAATTAGTAAAAGAGGGCAGGATGGACCACTTAGTCAAGAACATTAAAGAAGGGAAGGATAAGCAAAGAACCGGAGATAAAAAAGAACCACCTAAAGACAAGGCAGACACAATTTACATGATACAGTCATGGCAGCGCAAAGTCAAGCAAAAGGTCAGCCAGAGGTTCTCTCCTAACGATGAAATTTCTTTCCCAAAGTTGACTGCGGACAACGCAGTGGCGGAGCCACTCACCATTGAAATATATGCGGGGGGTCACAATATCCACCGCATGTACGTTGATGGAGGAGCATCCGCGGAAATAATGTACGAACATTGTTTCAAGAGACTACGACCGGAGATACAAAGCCAATTGATCCCCGCCGCATCATCTTTAACAGGCTTCACGGGAGAAAAACTATGGCCAATAGGACAACTACGGCTGCTAGTAACGGTCGGCAACAAGGAGCACTCCACAAAAGCATGGATGAACTTTATAGTGATTAGATCTCCCTCGCCATACAATGGCATCATCGGAAGATTAGGAATATCAGCCCTCCGCGCAGTAACATCCACGGCACATGGAATGCTAAAATTCCCAGTAGAAGGCGGCATTGTCACCCTCTACAACAACGTTGTGCCTCCCGAAGAATGTAATACAGTTACATGTGAGGCAACGCACACTCCAGAACATGGCGCACCCAAGATACCAAACTTAAAAGTGGCAATACACCCTGATTACCCTGAACAACAGGTGTCAATTGGAGGTTCGCTATCGGATAAAGGGAAAGCAGCTGTGTGCGCACTCCTGCAGAAAAATCTGGATGTCTTCGTATGGGAGCCGAAACACATGACTGGCGTACCTCGATCGATCTCAGAACACAAGCTACAAATCCGACAAGGATATCTACCAATAAGGCAGAAAAAGCGCGGCCAAGCTCCAGAGCGCGCGAAAGCCATCTTGGAGGAAGTACACAAGCTTGTGGACGCAGGCATCATGTGAGAAGTTCATTATCATGACTGGCTGTCTAATCCAGTCATGGTTAAAAAGAGCGATGGCAGTTGGCGAATGTGCGTGGACTTCACAGACCTCAACAAAGCATGCCTGCAGGATTGCTACCCACTGCCAGAGATAGATTGGAAAGTGGAATCCTTATGTGGGTACCCCTTTAAATGCTTCTTGGACGCATACAAAGGGTACCACCAAATCCAAATGGTTAAGGAAGATGAGTAAAAGACAGCTTTCCATACAAGCCAAGGCGTCTATTGTTACACGAAGATGCCTTTTGGACTAAAGAATGCAGGGGCCACCTACCAACGCTTGGTGGATAATGCATTTGAGAAGCAAGTGGGTCGCAACCTGGAAGTCTACGTTGATGACCTAGTCATTGGTATGTGCTATTTTACACATACTTTTAACCTTAGTTTAAGTGATATAAAGACCAAAAACTAACGTGAAACGCCAAAGATATAGTGTTTTTGTGTTTGTGACTGTGCAGGAAAGGATATTGCATAAATGGCCTGAAAACCAACCAAAAAGCCCTAAACGAGCACGAGATTTGGAAAAGAGTTTAAAATTGAAGCCGAAGATGAAATTTGCTTAAGTAAAGCCCGTGATGTGGAAGTTATTTCTTTAAGGCTCGAGAAAATGAAAGAGATGCTTAATCAAAGTTTAAAGCTAATTATCACAATAAGCTTCACAAATTCGAGCAAAAGATCACTTTTTACATCTTTGAAAACCTTTGGAAGAAACGTCAACACAATACCTCGAGTTACAAGGACTATAGTTTTATTTTCATAACGTTTAGTAGTGTTGTATGAAAGTTTATGTGTTACTTTCATGAACAATTAGAGTAAAGGGGGCTAGATGTAAAAAGGACTCCACCTTGGATCCTTTATATACCACCCTTAGCTTCATTTAGAAGCTAGTCTTTAATTTCATTTTAATTTTATGTCATTTTATTTTTTTACTTGTCTTTAATTTTCATGTAAGTTCTATTTTTAATGCACTTTTAATTTTCATGTCTTAAATTTCTTTATTGTCTTATTGTCTTTAATCTTTATTGTTTTAATCTTTACAAGTTCTTTCTTAATCTTTGCAAGCTTTTACAATTTTCTTGTCACCTTTGCATGGTTTAGTTTTGAGTCGCATAAAAAGCTTATGGGTTAGGGCTTGCAAAACAAGTCGTGGCTTATTTGCTTATTTTTAAGCTTATGTAGTGTTTTAAAAGTGTTTTTCATTAAGCTTGTTTTAGATTTAATTGGTGTTAAATTTTTGTCACGTAAAAATAAGTTCAATATAAATAAGTTTAGGGTTTAGCGAGTTGGGTTCTTAAGTCCAGCGAGTATTACATGTTTTCCAGCGAGTATGGCCAAGTGTCCCTAGCGAGTATGGTTTGTGGTGTCCTAGCGAGTTTGGATCAAAAGTTCTAGCGAGTATGGGATTGTTGTGTAGCGAGTATGGTTTAGTTTCTAGGTCTAGCGAGTAAGAATCAAAGTCTAGCGAGTATGCTCTTATGTTTAGTGAGTATCACAGAAAACTAGCGAGTATGATGTATGTTTGCGAATATGAAGTTAATAGCGATTATGGTTTTCAATTTTTAGCGAGTATTACTTTTTCTAATTAGCAAGTATGGTCTTGTGTCGTGTCTACTTTATTTCATTTAATTTACAAGTCGAGTTAGACTTTATTTTCACTTCATCGTTCATCGAGTGACGTTTTCTTTAGACCCTTTCTAAACGTTACTCTGCCGAATTTTCTTTAAACTCTTTTAACTTAGTTTATTTTTCTTCTCACTTGTTTTATTTTCTTTTAAACATTTTCTTTTCTTTTCTTTTATTAATTAAATCTAAAAACCTAAAAACATTTTTCGTTCTTAATTTTCTTTTCTTTCTTTTATTTTGTTTAGCCTTTCTTTCTTTCTTTTATTTCTTTTATCGTTAATGTTTTCTTTTCTTGTTTATTTTTAGTTTTCTTAAACACGTTTTACTTTTATTAAGTCTTAAATAAAGTTTAGTAGTGTAATCAAAACACAAATCATCTTTAAACCTATTCACATCACATAACTCACGGTTTTGAACGACGAGATCCATTTCAACCCTCGTTGGGACTACGACCCGAGGTTCAAGCTTGCTTGCTTGCTAGAATTCTCTGACCAATTTTGGCGCCGCTGCCGGGGAGCGGTTGAAAAGATTAAGTTGTTTGATCGTTCGAGACTTGTGATTTGAAGAACCTTCTTTTAGAAGTTAACGCTTTCTTAAAAACAAAAACAACAAAAAATTTATAAAACCTATAAAAACCAAAAATATTTTCTCTTTTCTTTTATAAACCTATAAAAACCAAAAAGATTTTCTTTTCTACTTTCTTTTTCACTTTGTTGTGTTTTGATTTGTATGATCACTCGTTCCAAGTCTAACTTGAACGAGTCGTCTTCTTCTTCCACAGTGCCAACTAACCGCAGTCGTCGTAGACGGAGGCAAAGAAACGTACCCGAGTAACGTGATCCTCCTACCCCCATCACCGAGATGGCCGACCAACGTACGATGCAGGAGTTGCTCCAATGTCCTACCGAAGGATATGGAGATGCTATTGTTCTCCCCCAAATCCTTTCTGAGAATTTTGAGCTTAAAACCGGTTTGATTCAACTTGTCACTTCTAATCAATTTCAAGGTTTTGAAAGGGACGATCCTCATGCCCACATCCGTTGGTTCAACAAGTTAACCTCAACCATGAAATTCAAAGAGTCCCTCATGAAGCTATTAAGCTAATGCTCTTTCCCTTTTCTCTAGAGGGGGCAGCCCGAGTTTGGCTCGAGAAAGAACCCCCTCGTTCCATTACCACTTGGGAAGAGCTTGTTTCAATATTCGTTAATCATTTCTTTCCCCCATCCAAAACAACAAACCTAAAGAATGATATAACCAATTTTCAGCAACGTTTTGATGAAAGCTTTGGTGAGGCATGGGAACGTTTCAAGGATCTTCTTCGCAAGTGTCCTCACCATGGTTTCTCCGAATTGCACCAAATCGATACGTTCTATAACGCTTTGACTCAAAACGATCAAGATTCTTTGAACTCAGCCGCCGGTGGCAATATCTTGAATCGTACGCCACGGGATATTCTTACTATCATTGAAAACAAATCAAAGGTTCCGACTTCTCGTAACAAACCGAATGTTTCGAAAGCAACGTTGTTTAATCCTTCTTCTTCGACGTCATCGGCCCAACCATCGGAGATGGCCGAACTTACCGATGCTTTACGTTTGATGATGAAAGAGTTTAAGAACCAGAATCAGAAACCCGAGCCCGTTAAAGCTGTTAATGAAGTGTGTGTGATTTGTGGTGGTCCCCATCAGTATTATAATTGTCAAGCCACCGATGGCCAAATTGGTAATGCTGACGTTGCAGCTGCTAACTTTATTCAAAACCAAGGTTTTAGACCTAACAACCAAATGGGACCACCAGGATTTCCACCATTGCAAACTCATCAAAACCGTTACCCTCAAAATAACCAAGGTTATCAAAACCAAGGTTACAACCAAAACCGTGCAACAAGCTACAATCAAAACCAAGGTTATCAAAATTATCAAAGTTCTCCACCCCAACAAACTTTTAACCAACAACCACCACCAAGGTCAACGTCTCCTGAGCTCGCCAATTACATCAAAACCAATGACGTGAGCATGCGAGCAATGCAAAACCAAATCAACAACTTGAAGGTTGACTTTAAGAAGGAAATCGACGCGTCAATGTCTCAACAGACTAATGAGCTTAAGCAAATGATGAACGCTTTTATGCAAATGAATCAACCATCATCGTCGAGTTGTCTTCCAAGTAATACGATTCATAACCCACGTGGTGATTTGAAAGCGATTACGACTAGAAGTGGTGTGTCATACGAAGGACCCACGGTTCCGACTACCTCGTCTTCTTTACCCCCTAAGGTGGTCGTCCGTGAGACCGAGGCGACAAAGGATAAGGAAATTCCTACTAACAACGGAAGGACCGAATACATCCAACCTCCGGTTGTCCAAAGTGAACCAAAGTTTAAAAGATCATTGCCTTATCCGGTTAACCCAAAGTTTCGTGAAAAAAATCACCAACAAATGAAAAAATTTCTTCAAATTTTTCAAGATATTCACTTTAACTTAAGTTTTGCGGATGCTTTGCTTTATATGCCTAAATTTGCAACAACTTTCAAAAGCTTAATGAGTAACAAAGAAAAATTGTTGGAGATTGCTAACGCGCCTTTGAATGAGAATTGCTCTGCGGTTGTCCTAAAGAAACTTCCCGAAAAACTTGAAGACCCCGGCAAATTTCTAATTCCTTGTGATTTCCCGGGAATGATTGAATGCCTAGCCTTGGCCGATCTTGGCGCAAGCATCAATCTTATGCCCTTGTCCGTTTGGAAAAGACTATCTCTTCCCGAACTAACTCCTACTCGAATGACTCTCGAGCTCGCGAACCGTTCAATCGCTCATGCAAAAGGTATCGCTGAAGATGTCATCGTGAAGGTTGGAAAGTTCTATTTCCCGGTTGATTTTGTTGTTTGTGATTTTGATGCCGATCCTCGAGTTCCTCTCATTCTTGGGAGAGGATTCTTGAAGACGAGCCATGCTTTAGTTGATGTTTTTGCGGAAGAAGTCACTCTCCGAGTTGAGGATGAGGCCATTACGTTTAATATCAAACAAACTTCTACAAACGCCGCCAATACATTTTCGGTTAAACGTATTTATGTCAAAGATGTTAGTAATGATGTTTCGTCCGAGTCTTCCAATCCTTCCCTTCCGAGTGAGGGAAGTGATTTTTCTATGGAAGAGTTCGAGGTTTTCTCTCATAATGATCCCGTTTTATCTCAAATTGATGAAGCCGTCTTTGATATGGAGGGCGATATTCGCTTAATTGAAAAATTGTTGAATGAACCACCGTCAACTCTCCCTCCCGAAAAAGTCAACTTGGAAGCTAAACCGTTTGAATCCGATTCTAAGTCCAAAGATCAAAGTAGTGGCAGTACCACTTCTAGCGTCGATGCTCTTCTTGAGGAGTTCGCCGATGAACTCGCTCGCCTTGATCCCATTCCACGAGAGGATGAGGACGTTGAATCCGACTTACGCAGATTGGAGTTTTTACTAAACAATGACGATGATGATTTTGTTGATGTTCAAGTTAATCAAAAACAAGTTGATAATTTCTCAAATCAAACTTCATCACTTGGTTCGCACTTTGAGCTTACTAACGACCAACGTGATGATGAACTTTTTGATTTCAAGGCCGATCAAAGTGAGTGGAAAAACATTTTGTATGGAAAATCTTTTGAAGAAAAATCTTTTGATGATCAAAGTGATGATGAACTTTTTGATTTCAAGGCTGATCAAACCGAATGGCGAAATATTTTATATGGGAAATCTGTTGATGAAAAATCTTTTGAGAAAAAGTCTTTGAATGAAAAATCTGATGAAAAAGAATTCAAAAAGGAGTTTAAAATGGTAACAATCAATGAGGAATCTACTTTTGAGCTAAATGATTTATCTTCTTTTGAGGATGATTTGTTTCCTTCTGATGAGTCCACCATCGAGTACCTTTCCGATTTTTCCTGTGAAGACAAAGTTTTTAATCCAGGAATACTCGATGGTGGTAAAATTCATCCTTTGATGAATGTGACTCCAAACAAAAATTTTGAGCAGTTTTTAATGATGAAGGAAAATGATTGCTTTTCGCTCACTTCTGAGCAAAAATCTTTATCATTAATGAAAACAAAATCTTTGCTACCGTTTGACACGGGGAATGAGGACACTATTCTTGATCCGGGAGAGGGAAAATTTTTTCACAAAAATTTACTTTACTTGAACCCCACCCACCCTCCCGTGATTTTTGTGACTTCTCTTGTTTTACACTCCTCAGCGAGTGAAGATGTTGTTTTTGATCCAGGCATTCCTCCTTTTGTGTCAAATTTGTGTTTCATTTGCTCCCCCAAGGACAAGTAAATTCGGGGCGAGTCTAAGCTACACGACTCGTTACTAAACAAGTGCTTCGTGGGAGGCACCCATGCTTATCCTTTTTATTATCTAATAAGTAACGAGAGGAGGGCGACCTTCTCCAATCTTGTGTTTGCTTGGTTGTTTATGTTTGTGCAGGATTTCCCCAATTCATGACGACTCTCGTGCTCGTGGATCATCTCATCTTCACTCGAGTCCCATGTATTGATGCTTGCTTGGAAATCCCATATCCAAATCTTATCGACTAATGGTATCTTCAGCATACTTAATAAACGGTCTTAGATTTATTGTTAGGATTACCCTTACCTTGGAAACATTGAGGACAATGTTTATCTTTAGTCTGGGGGGGGGGGTGAATCTTCGATTTGATTGACCTAGCACTTTCACCATTGTCGTTTACCTACGCAACCCCGTTTTTCCACAAAATCCACAAAAAAATTGAAAAATTTTGAAAAATTCCAAAGAAAAAATGAGAAAAATATAAAAATACAAAAATAGAATAAAAGTTTTGACACCGCGTTTGACTTTCCTACTAGGTAAGAGTAAGAATAAAAATTTTGACTTGATCCGGGCGTGTTGAGCCCTAGCTTGTTCCCTTAACCAATGATGATCACAAAAGCTTTTGCTAGTTTGGTACACAAGGAGCTACTCTTTTGTCGGCTCCCGTACTTGACTTTATATATGCGTGGCTTAATTATCGGCTAAGTATCCGCGGATCTCATTATTTAAGATTTTAAATTTGCGGAGAACGTGAAATGATAGAGTTTCTTTAGAAGTTAGATGCTAAGCATAGAGTAGTTGGATCTCTTTAGAGCTCATCGAAGGTACTCATGTCTTTTTGTTCCCACAAAATTGCTTCACCCCATATTTGTGCAAAATAATTAAAGATGTTAGGTTTAGCCGATGAGTAGTTCTTTATCCTCTCAAGAGAATCTTTGCTTGAGAAATTGGGTACACATCATGGATACACGCTAGTTGAAATTGTATTGTATATCGTTATATAAGCGTAGTACGCATGTGGTTTCGGAGCTACCCTAAAGCCCGTTGTTATGTATGAGCTAAGTTGCTTAAGACTTCGGATTGAGATCGGGCCTTGGATCCTAGATTCCAACCCTAGCAGTTGGCGGTAGGTCTTGGATTGAAACCGTGAAGGTTCGGAGTTAAGAAGTTACTAAAGCAAGCTAAGCATTAAAAAAAAAAAAGTGAAAAGAAAAGAAAAAGAAAAAGAAAAAAAAAAGAAATGAGAAAAGAAAAAGAAAAAAGAAAGAATAAGGATGTATGTTGAAGATTTATGGATTATGAGTTCTAGTGTTAAGACTAAAGTTGGTCGCGCGTGAGGTGCATGTTACGATCCTAGATCGGACGCATGAGGTGCACGTGAAATGTACTCGCCAACTTATGTCTATTTTTGATGTATTCCAAAGTCTTTGTATGTATCCAATATCCTTGATGTGGACCACATTTCTCTTGCAGACCTTCTTAAGGGAAGATCGATAACTACTTAGCGTATAATTTGGTATCTTTATCGGACTAAAAAAATATGAAACGAGATGCTTATGAAGAAATTCATTTCTCTCACAAAAATAAAATAAGGAGATACAAAAATAGGAAAATGGGAGCAAGCGGTACACGAGTAACCTCCATGAGTAGCGTTGGCATCTAACTTGTAATTAAACAATGATCCGTTTTTACGCTTAGTTTGGGAGCTTGTGAAAAATCAGGGACGATGAATTTTATCCAATCGGTCACTTTTCTATGAATCGTGTTCTTACTCTATGACCCTTAATCGTTATCAAAAGATAATGAAAGTCAAGCACACCTTCATAAGCTAAAGTAGTGTAATATATAACGTACAAAGTCTAAAATGGAAAACCGGGGCGTTTAAGGGAATAAATGGTTTCGTATCTCCTTTGAACGTTTTGCTACTTTTCAAAGTTAGTAAAGAGAGGTGTGAAATTATTTATCTTTAAAGCGTGATGTGATTACATTGCGTGAGGACACGCAATACCTTAGTCTGGGGGATTTTGGTATGTGCTATTTTACACATACTTTTGACCTTAGTTTAAGTGATATAAAGACCAAAAACTAACGTGAAACGCCAAAGATATAGTGTTTTTGTGTTTGTGACTGTGCAGGAAAGGATATTGCATAAATGGCCTGAAAACCAACCAAAAAGCCCTAAACGAGCACGAGATTTGGAAAAGAGTTTAAAATTGAAGCCGAAGATGAAATTTGCTTAAGTAAAGCCCGTGATGTGGAAGTTATTTCTTTAAGGCTCGAGAAAATGAAAGAGATGCTTAATCGAAGTTCAAAGCTAATTATCACAATAAGCTTCACAAATTCGAGCAAAAGATCACTTTTTACATCTTTGAAAACCTTTGGAAGAAACGTCAACACAATACCTCGAGTTACAAGGACTATAGTTTTATTCTCATAACGTTTAGTAGTGTTGTATGAAAGTTTATGTGTTACTTTCATGAACAATTAGAGT
>LBNU01032339.1:0-52096 GCA_014162995.1 Artemisia annua | reverse complement strand
GGGAGGAGTTGATAATGTACTTATCCGCGACTCATGGGGCAGTAAGCGCAGTACTATTGACGGATAGGAACTCAGTACAAACACCTGTGTATTTCGTAAGCAAGGCGCTTAAGAAAATGGAGATCAACTACAGCCCGATGGAAAAGCTAGTACTGGCGCTGGTATTTGCAGCCAAGAGGCTGCGCAGATACTTTCAGGCGCACCCCATAGTGGTGATCACAGACCAACCCATCAAGCAAGTGATCTCCAAACCCGATGCATCGGGACGATTGCAGAAGTGGAGCGTACTGCTAGGTGAACATAACATCTCCTATAGACCACGCACCGCGGTTAAAGGACAGATACTCGCAGACTTCATCATTGAAAAGCCAGACGCCGACGACATAACTCAACCACCCAAGGTGGAATTGCAAGAACCATGGATCCTGTTTACGGACGGATCTTCATGCGTAGATGGTTCAGGCGCAAGCCTTATTCTCACCAATCCAGAAGGAATGGAATTCACATATGCCTTGCACTTTGATTCACCACCACGAACAACGAGGCAGAATATGAAGCCCTAATCGCAGGACTACGCATTGCAACACGAATGGGTGTACGCACCTAGAAGCAAACGTAGATTCCAAATTGGTGGCCAACCAAGTGTCAGGCGAATACGAGGCTAAAGAAGATAACATGATCCAATACCTCGAAAAAAACAAAATCCTTAATCCAAGGATTTGACAGGTTTACTATAAAACAAGTTCCTAGAGGGGAAAACAAGAAAGCAGACGTGCTAAGCAAAATTGCGTCTACAAGATTTGCCCATCTGTCAAAACAGGTATTGGTGGAAATCTTAAAAGACAAGTCGATCTCCGAGATGGAAGTATCTACGGTGATAAAAGAAGAAGGCCCTACGTGGATGACACCAATAGTGGACTTCATCAGCAAAGGTATACTCCCCCAAGAACAGAAGGAAGCTCGACGAATACGGCGCACAGCGCAGCGATTCAAGCTTAGAGATGGCGTCTTATACAGGCGCTCATTCTTACAACCATGGCTTAGGTGCGTTGGACCCCTTCAGGCAGACTATGTACTCCGAGAGATCCACGCTGGCTCATGCAGTATGCACTCAGGACCACGATCTGTTGTAGCACGAGCCCTAAGGTCAGGATACTACTGGCCCACTATGCACAGGGACACACGAGATTTGGTACGCAAGTGCAGCGACTGCCAAGTTCACAGACCAATCCCGCGTCGACCGCAACACGAGTTAACACCTATCACATCACCATGGCCATTCTACAAATGGGGAATTGACATCGCTGGACCTTTCCCTGTTGCCGCAGAAGGATTGAAATTCCTCATTGTAGCAATAGATTACTTCACTAAGTGGATTGAGGCAAAGGTAGTAGCAACAGTAACAGGTAACCAAGTGAAGCGATTTGTATGGGATAACATAGTATGCCGCTTTGGCTTACCTGGAGAGATAATCTCAGACAACGGAAAACAATTCCGTGATAACCCATTCAAAGACTGGTGCGAACAACTAAACATCACGCAACACTTTGCGTCAGTAACTCACCCACAAACCAATGGTCTGGTTGAACGCGCGAACAGAAGCCTGGGTGAAGGAATCAAAGCGCGCCTGGACAGACACAAAGGAAGATGGGTAGAAGAAATGCCACATGTTCTCTGGGTGCACCGAACAACTATCAAGGTTAGCAACGGAGACACTCCCTTCTCTCTTGTCTATGGGACAGAAGCTGTAATACCAGCTGAGATTGGAATGCCAACCATCCGCACTGCGGAAGTTAACGTTACTACTAACGATGATGAGCGGCGCATAGACTTAGATCTATTGGAAGAGTGACGTGAACGCGCAGTAATACGAGAGGAAAAGGCCAAGTCAAGAATGAAAGGATACTATGACGCCAAAGTACGAAGCACTTCATTCCGACCAGGCGACTTCGTATACCGCGAGAACGACTCAAGCCGCGCAGAAGATACTGGAAAGTTAGGACCAAAGTGGGAAGGACCTTACGAGGTCGTTGAAGCACTTGGAAAAGGAGCGTACAAGTTGCGCGACAAGGATGGCCACGAGCTACAGCGCACGTGAAATGTTCGCAATCTCAAGAGATGCTACCTTTAGGAAAGGCTACGGCCCAACATGGACATTCACGCACTTTAGAAAGTGCCCCAATAAAGATCCATGTATTTCTTCTTGTTTACCTTATCTAGATAAGTAATGTTCTTTTTTTTACAAAAACTTGCAAGTATTAATACAAAATTCGCGGTTTCTAGCTAACTGGCAACACAATTTCTTTACCTTGTTATTTAAATACTGTTTATATTTCAATGTGTTGGTTACATTACCTTTAGCCTACATGGCGTGCATGCACTAATTAATACCCACGCTGGTAAAAAGGATGAGTTAACCTACTAAACAACTCGTTGAGTAAGAGGGTTGCAAACCCATCAACTTCGGATTACGTATCCTTGTTAAACACCTTGCGCTCAAGACGTTGGCGCAAGTTCCTTGCGCACCCCACGATGGATGCGCAATATTGCACACTGTGCGCGTTTAACAACTTAGGAAACCAAGACACTTGATTCCTTAACATAATATGTAAAATACGACAAGTATACTTGTAAAAATTCATAGACGACTATGATTTCTTCTTTTTTTCCCTAAGTTATACTCCATACACGAATATGGTCTTTACTTTGTATATCTATACATAACTATGATTTTTTGAGCGCGCTTGGATACTTAAAGATATCTTAAATACAAAGATACAAGAGTTATGTACAAACTGCGCCCAAACATCCACAAGAGAACAACAAGTTCAAAAGCATAAATACTTGGGAAATATAAAAATGCTAAGTACAAAAGAACTTTTTTTTATATATACGACAAGTCTATACAAAATCTGTTCAAAAGCTAAGAGCTAAATACAAAAAGCCTAGAAACTATGAGTACGCCTCAGCTGGCTGGAGCTCCCACACAAAGCTGCTTCCTTAGCATCACTAAGTCTTTTCAGCAACTCAGCATCACTCGGAGAAACAGTGGCCACCGTAACTGGCACACCATACGACCTAGGCAGATGAGCAGCGCCGATGCCGCACAGAAGGGCCTTCCCTTTTACGCCTTTCTTCCTGGCGACCCTGGATGCATGAGCAGTTAAAGACCTTTGCAATGATATTTCCTTCTCAATACGGAAGGGATTCAGAATATCACGCGGCTGAGCAAAAATGGGCACCTTCAGCTGCGCCACGTCAGGCTTCAGGTAGAAGTCCACCTGCTGGTCAGCATCATCCTGCAGATGCCTTAGAAGAGTGAGTCCCGCCATGATCACGTTGATTGGCTGATCCTGGCCACGCTCCAATCGCGCGATGTGGGGAAGCTCGAGCTTCTTCAACTCCTCCATGGTAGCAAGGAGCTCAGCATGGGCACTTGCCTTATATCCAGGGACTTCAGCAAGTGGCACAGTCAAAAGCTTGGCCTCATCCAGCTTGTCAGCGGCCACAGTCTTGTCATGCGCAACAGCGCACTCCACCACCTTTCTGAAGGCCGTGGTGACCTCTGGAGCCTCCAGCGTGCACATGGAGGCCAAGCGAAGACCATGACTGATCAACCACCTACAAAATAACACAAGTGTTAGTATGGTAAAAGTCTAAGTATATAAACAAGCAATTAAAGAAGCAACAGAATTTACCTGCGCTCAGCCACAGACTGCACCATATGAGGATATAACTCCTCATCATACTCAATACTGAGCCTGCGGAGCTTCTCCTCCTGCCTCTTGAGCGCCGCCTCCACAACGCTGCGGAACTCTTCAAGATTGGCGAAATGCTTGTTCCGGTTCTCTTGAAGGTACTTCAACGCCCACAAGGAGTCAATCCTGTGTCGTTCAGCGGCAGCACGCTCATGCTCCAACTCCACCATCATTGACAGCCTCCCATCTGCCAACCTCTGCGCAGACGCTTCTGCGCGCTCCAACTCAGCTTTGGAGCTCACCTACTCAGCCTTAGAGCTTGCTAACTCAGCCTGCACAACCGCTAACTGCGCCTTCAGGCTGGTAATCTCTTCCTCATACTGGGAGGAGCGGCTACTTTCACCAGCGTAGCTCGCCCTTGCTTGCGCTACCAGCTCGGCCTGGCGCACAGTAACGGAGGCCAACTCCTCCATCACGGAGTCAAACGGTCTTGACTCCTCCCCGATATCCCTCGGTGTAGCTACCTCATCCAGAAAGGGGCTCACCTTGGGCGACGCACTCCCATCTTGTGCACCAGTATCCCCCGTATGCTACTCACTACACAAAAGATACAACATTATTTACGTTAGCGTAAGGGAAAGAAGGAAACTCTAAATGTATTATACTTACATGTGGGGAGGAGATGAGGACACGTCCTTCTCAACTTCAGTCATGGATGCGTCTCCTCCAGACTTCTCAACATCTACACTGCAGAAACAAAGAGACTAAGTTAGGAATAATCTACGAAATGACAGAATCATGCGATAAGATAACAGGATACTTACTCCATCTGCGCATCTGTGAAAGATGCGCCCTCCTCAGCCTCAGAACGCGGCTTCTTGGAAGGCCCCTCACCGTAACCACCAGACGCTCTCTTGCGCCTCAACTGGTGGCTCTCCTCCACCTCCTCCTCAGAATCATCTACAATGATCCTAACGATGTTGTCAGAGTCCGGAGGAGGCTGCGCAGCATCTGGCGCCTGTTCCAGCGACGGGGCCACACCCTGCACCGGCGTGGCTACCACCACAGAAGGGACACCTCAGGCTCTTGGACAGCCAAATCCATGACGCGCCCTGCCGTCGCGGCCAATATGGGCGTCTCACCCTCCCTCAAGGGACGCACTCCCACCGCCACGGATCGCGGCTTCTCCAGCTGCACAACACCAAAAAGATCCATCTCTGCGCAAAAAACAGACAAGAAAAACACGTTACATAAAGTATGGAAAACGAAGAAAGGCTTACGCTACTAACGACAGAAAGAATGCAGGATGAGCACCCACCCGAACCATCCACATCCAAAAATGTGGGAACCTCTGTCTCAGGCTCGAAGTAGTTGCGACTGATGCCCATGTGCACCAGGAACTCTTCCGGGTATGAGTTGATGGGGAGGCGGTTCTCATTAATGATAGCCGCATGGTCCACGCTGTACCACGTTTGGGGGGGGGGGCGCTCATCCCTTGGCAAAGTGGCGCGTGTGTAAAAATAAAAATCAGATGGAAAGACGGCGGCGTCAATCCAAAAGAATTTCTCCCTCCAATCCCTAAGCTTATCTACCTTCTTCGTATAACATTGTAAATCACCTATGCGCTTAGAGAAGGTGACCCACCCATTTAACCACGACGTGCGATAGAACGCATGGAATAAATGGAGGGTAGGGTTAATCGCTAACAAGCGACAGTTGATCTCAAAATTGGCAATCTTCCCAGCGCCAATACAGTGCAGCTGGGAGATGTGGAGCTGGTAATAGTTGAGAATATCGCTCAAAAACACGGATATGGGTATGCGCTGATTCGCCCACTCGAAAAAGCGCGTATAAACCCCCACCTTCCCTACGGGGAAGTCCGCGATGGTGTCATTTGGACCTGGCACCTCTGGGTGCAGGTCCAACGGGATAAAATAATCTGAGGTGAACTGCGTCAGCTCATCCTCGGACATTTCGGCAGTACAATCATGAAGTTGAAGAACCATTTTTCTTATGTAAGAATAGGCGCATGCGCTAATTACCTAATGTATAGAAAGTGGTTTCAAAGGAGATTTAGAAGTTTGGAAAATGGAGAGGAATCGCTTTTTACTGTGATAATCACAGTAAAAGTGGAGGGTGGTTATATAGTATTCCACCCACCACAGATGAACGACACGTGTACCCCACTAACTCGAATCGTGTGGCTGGGAGATGAAACGGTACAGGACACGTGGATAGCCTCTCCACTTCCCGAGGTACCTAAAATGCACTTTTTTGGACTAGATGCATCCTACGTGTCTTTTTGGGGCGGTTTAATTTTGAATTCTTCCCGCGTACGCGTTGGGAATAATTTCGATACGGCTATTAGTCTAGTATCCGCAGGTTTTACCCTGCGCACACTAGACTGGGGGGACATGATGACGTATAGTCCACACTCGGGTCACGAATCCGATTAGTAGACATTACTAACATTTAAGCCCACCACGTGTGGGCCGCCATAACAATAAATGGGCTACCATTTAGACGATTTGGGCTCACAGGGCCCAAGCCCAATAATTATTTATAGATTTGATAAGGATATCTCCTAATTATGGAGTGTATATCAAATACCCGCGATTAGCGGGACACACCGAAGAGTGAGGAGCACGAAACCTTATCGGTTAGGTGTGTATAAATAGGGCATCATAGCTCTCGTCCAAGGTACGACTTACAACCCTAAAACTCTTCACAACCCTAAATCGATTACTTACTCTCACGCCAAAGGATAATCGGGGGAAACAATCTCTCGATAAGCCTAACGGTGTCTGTTACTTTCTTAGTGCGCAGGTCTCAAGAGCATTAAGATCTGATTGGTACGAGAACAAGAACCCAAACAAGGAACGCCCAACTTTTGTATCAACACTTGGCACTAGTCGACTCGTGTCGGGTCAATTTCACCTCTAAGCATAACCCAAACTTAAATGAGAACCTAATGCTTGTTTCTAAAAAGTTAAAGTAACAAACTCGATCTGTTTTCGTCGTATCTAGTTGATTTGCTTAACATTTT
Organism: Artemisia annua; assembly: GCA_014162995.1. Classification (NCBI taxonomy): domain Eukaryota; kingdom Viridiplantae; phylum Streptophyta; class Magnoliopsida; order Asterales; family Asteraceae; genus Artemisia; species Artemisia annua. The sequence continues at coordinate 45,352 of LBNU01032339.1, read as the reverse complement.
CTCTCTTCATACTTGAAAAATAATCAATGATATAGTTGACAAACAATGTGCATGCATGAACTTGGAAAATACTTACTCATCCGTTCGTTGAACGGACAATTGCATGCTTGTGGGGTTGTTTTGTTAGAAGGGTTGATTTGATAAGTCAAATTCCATTCTGTGCCAATAATTTATACGAACACCATCAATCAAAAAACAACCATGGGTAGATTGGCGATTGCTACCTAGCTAGCTTAATAACTTCATGCCATGTCGTACTCTTAGTTGAGGATATGAAAAATACATTGTTATTCTACGACTTAATCTCTATATATTTTTGTTTATCAAGCAGGAATTATAGACGATACAAACATTTCGCTATGAACACAAACCACTTGAGCAATTTTGTTATAGCTTTACTATTAGAAATGTTAACACCAAATATTTGATGTATTTTCATTTGACAAATTTAAACAATATATGTTTATTTTGAAGTTGACTCTAGAATCGTTACAATGTCATACTTCTTGTCACGTCATAATACCTAGTAATAGTATAACATATATGTATAAAATCTTCAACCAAAAGCTATTTAAAAAACCAAATAGTTAGAGTTGAAACATGTTGTAAAATCAATAGTTAAAATGCGTTGGTCTTAAGTTCAAAAAAAAGAAAATAATTAAAAAAAAAATGAAAAAAAAATGTGTTGGTCTTAACTCTATCTCTCGTTGACAAGATTTTTTTTCCCCTCACAATTATTTAAGATGACTTTCATTTTAGTGCTTGGAAGCCAATGCTTACGTTGAAAATATTCCCAAATTCTCTTGACAAATAACCTAGATACAAACTTAAAGTCGTCTAATTCACCTTTTCTTTCATCACCACACCAAATATTTTAAATGCTATAATTAGTTGATAGTTGAATATACCTTAAACTTATAGCATCATGACAATTACTTCGGACCATATAAAGTGGCATTGTACTTACATCACCATTATTAAATCATGACTTCTTTTTTATGACTATTGGTAATACGATATAGTTTATCGATCAAACCCTTGAACGAACCTTTTTTTTAGCTTTAACAGGTATTCATGAGCTCATTATGATGTTTAAAATTATACTTTTTATGAATATGAGGAAAATGTAGAATTAGATAAATCTTGGTAAACAATGGAGCACCCAAAATATTACCGTACTTGAAATTTGAAAACATTGAGATTAACTGTACACCGAGTGTTAATAAAACCCATGGATAAATTATAAATATATATTAAATCCCATAGGTTGCGACGTCGTTTTGACTAGGACTTTTCCCGCCTTTTTTTAGGCCACCTCTGATCCAGCACCACTGATCCACAATCGCTTGCTTTGGCCCGCCTACATCCTCGTATACTAAGGCGGTTAGATAAGATACCGGTGGAAGATTCTTGAGGTGTCCACAACAATCCTAAATCTCACACACATACACACACAATCAAAGCAGATAATCAGATGCCGCATGCTAGGGTTTGATTTTCTGGTTTACAACAAATCCTCCATGGCAAAGAACACCTGATCTGATCTAGAATTTCAGATTGAGGTTTTATTTTTTGATTTTGTAGGTTTTCGGCTATATTTATTAGGTGGGTGTTCTTTTGACCTTTTCATTGACATGATCAAACTCAGATATTTATAGTTGTTTTTTCATATGGGTATTGCTTTAACATATGNTAAAGATTGTTTCTTGATTGATTTTTCTCAATCATTTTGCAGATTTTTGAAGGATCTAATTCAATTTTAAACCCTTTTCAGATTAGGTTACGGAATCTTTGTTCCGGTGCGGCGGTGTAGATGGTGGTGACCGGCAGTCAGATAATCACAAGGAAAAACCAAACAACTAATTAAGGTAACTAAGTAAAATCAAAAGTAATTGTTTGGATACTAAATGAAACCGAAACTAGAGTAATTAAAACTTTAACATAAGGTAACTAATTTTTGACATGATCCGAGATCAATGTGGAAGTCGATTGCATATGATTGAGTCTAAACAAGTCTTTTGGGTCGACTTACGTAATCCTATATCATGTATTAAACAAGTTGTGTTTGAATTCGTGATCAGTCAAACGAGTTTACATGTCATGTTTATGATTTTTTATATGAGTAAAGAATATATATATTTGGTTGGGGTTAAATGGGTCGACATACAAACCTATTTAACATGTTTAACTTCGTGTGACATGCCAACTTGTTTAAATAAACGGGCGAACACGTAAATCCATTAATCATGTTAACCCGTCAATTAATTTAGATTAACAAGTTAAAAAGGTCATGCCTGAGTTGTATGTAAACGAGTTATGGTCGATATGCCTGACCAATTGTTTAAACATGTCATGTTCGGATTTAAGGCTCTTTAACTCGTCAACCCGACAACTTGAACCAAGTTTGACAATATAAGTTAATCTCTGCTTTAAAAATATGTTAATTTCTAGTTCAAATATTTTTGTTTCATTCAGCTAGGATAAAAAATATCGACAGGACCATACTAATATAAAGCAGAACTGAACATGACCAAATTGAGATTTTTTTCCCCATATCACTCACCAAATACCACATCGATTTAACCAATCCTGAGCCAATCTACTCCTATCACTTTAATTTTCGTAAAATGATCTTCTCAAGTTTGGTTTCAACATGATAGGTCATGTTTTATGTATTGTGAGAAGTGAAATAACAAGTGGGCTTTTAATTTTGATTAAAAGAAAAATATTTATCAATTTAACTTGCATATGATTGGTCAAAATGACCTATCATGTTGAAAACAACTTAAGACCAAAAGGTGTCATGACAAGCTCAAGATCTTCATTTGGGTCACACGAGGTGCCACATCACCTTAACACTGCCACTTCAAAATACCTCGTCTATCATAACACAACACAAACTCTTCATTTTATTTTCTTTTTCATGTTTCCAAATAAACTAAAATTCATTCATTAAAATAAACTTACAATACGAAATATTAAAAAACATACGAAACACAAAAATAACGATATGAAAAAAAAACGATATAGAACAAAACATACAACATAGAAAAAACATACGGAACTTGAACATTTTATTGCCCGGTCAGTTAGATGGATATTTCTTCATTATTTCTTCTTGTTTTCCTCCGGATGCAAGCGGCTTTGGACGGTGTGGTCGCTTCGAGATCAAGCATGAGAAACTTCAACTCTTTACACTCCAGGTACCCCAGTTCTTTCTGTCTCATCGCCTCTTACGCGGCTGTGGCTGCGTCAATTTTGCTTCTATAATCGGAAGATAAAAGTCCTAAAAAAGACTCCGTTTGACTCACCCCGGAGCTCGCCCTGACGCTCGACATTTCCACCGACTTGGCTTTTTTTTCGGCTCGAGATTTGTCGGCAGGATGAGGTTGGGTAGCAGGGCCAAATATATCGGCGAGATTTGTAAGCTCCGCGTCCCATTTGGGGTATTTTTTTTTCAGAACCTCCCACCTTTGAACATATAGGAAGGTTCTCCCACCAAAGAGTTGACTAAAAATTGATCTTTGCATTCTCGATATGATCACCCTCATTTCCCCGCTTTTACGTTGTAAATGTTTGTAAATAGCTTTGAACTTTTGGCAATCACCGTTAAGCCTGCTCCATTTTCCCGAGATCATATTTTTGGTACGAGGATCACGGGTTTGTAGCCGTGTTGAAATCCTCCATAATCTGGTTCCAAAATGCTTTATCGGAATTGTCATGTCCGATCTCGGCGTTATGGGAAACTTCCACCCAAGTCTTGGCTAGCAACATTTCTTCGTCGCGTGTCCAATGGGTATTCGCTCGTGCTACTTCCTTCACTTCATCCTCATCGTCCGCGTCATGGGTGGTTTTTTTGTTTTTGATGGTTTCGCGGCTTTTTTTCCTTTACGTTTTGCATCATGTGTGTCTTGTGATGGGGGTTGTTGTACCTTGAATTCTGATTGTGATGGTTATGATTCAAAGAATTGTGGTTGAGATTGAAAAAACTGTGGTTGTGATGGTTGTGATGATTGTGGGTGAAAGAATTGTGGTGGTGTATTTCTTGGATATTGAAAATTTTGGAATCCTTGTGGTTAGTTTTAATGATACGCAAGTGGTAGTTGATAACTTTGGTCGGGTGTCATTTGCGTACCAAACGGTGGAATCATTTGCGAGGAAGAATTTGAGTTTTTTGACGATGGGGTAGACGGATTCGAAGAAGTCGAGTATCATTGTGGGTTAGAGTTGAGAAGCGAAGTAAAATACCCGTCGTTTGGACTTTGAGATTTTATTTTATTTTTTTTATTTTTTATTTTTTTTATGCGATATTGAAAGTAATGTTTTTTGGTAGAGTATTGTATGAAAATTGTTGTTAAAATGTGTGTAAAGTGGGATTAATTAAAAAAAGAAAAAGAAAGTAACGGATCAATTTGTTAAATGTGCAACGGTTGGATTTTGAAACAGATAGAAAGTACAAAAGTTTATTTTCGTTGTTTATTTCGTCTGGCCGGCGAGGGAGAAGTGGCGAGCTCATGACGAGTAGCAATGGTGTGGCGGCGAGAAGTGGCGACACGTAGGAACGGCGAGGGTGTCTCGTTACGATACCATTCGCTCTTAGAGGATTCTAATCATTAACTTTCAACTATTTTACCAAGTTTACACATAACTTTACCAAACAAATACTAAAAAAGCAAACTATAGTGTCCACATTACAAAACCACAAAACTCAAGTTCCCAAATCCAAAATAAATCACATTCACACCAACATCCAAAAACACACACACTTTCACCTTACATCTATAAATAGACCAAAAAAATAAACACAATAGAGAGAGAAAAAAAATATAAAATCACAGATTTCCATTCATCAAATATTTCCCTATAAATTCTATAAAAATAATTAAATACATTTCAAGGCTTTGCAATTTTCTTCTTCTTAATAAAAATGGGGGATTCATCTGATTCTACGTCAATTGATATGGAATCAGCCTCCATTTCTCCCAAGGTAATCAGATTCAATGTACATTTCTTTAATTTGTTTATTTTATACGTTAATTGATTATATATAATGTGTTTTATTATTTACGTACATTTTGATTTTTTGTTTTATGAAATTAATGTTATGATGATTAATTTTTTATAAGATTTAAGGGGGGTGTTTGTTTAAGCTTATTTCTTGGCTTATGAGCTTATTTCTGTTTCGGCTTATATTTCATAAGACTTAATTTTCAGGCTTATTTTGAGACTTGTGGGCTTATATAAGTTTATTATAGTATAGTATGATAAACTTATATAAGCCCGGAAGTGTCGAAATAAGCCCGAAAATTAAGGACATAAGCCGAATTCAAATAAGCTCATAAGGGGGTGTTTGTTTAAGCTTATTTATGGGCTTACGAGCTTATTTGATTTCGGTTTATATTTTATAAGCTCAAATTTTCTGGCATATTTTGAGATTTATAATAAGCTTATATAGTTATATATAAGCCCATGAGTCTCAAAATAAGCCAGAAAATCTAAGCTTATAAAATGTAAGCCGAAATTGAATAAGCTCATAAGCCCAAAAATAAGCTTAAATAAGCACCCCCTAAATTAGATTAGAAGTTTGTGTAATTTCTTTTTGGTTAAGTTTTTGCTTTTTGAGCTGTTTAGTAAAATTTAAGTTAAAGGTAGGTGACATGTATTATAAATTGTTAACTTGTTATTTACTTTATATGTGTGATGCGTCGTTTTCGACGAATTTGACAGTTAGAAAACTGGTTTAACAAGTATTTGTGTAAGTAATTAAACATGTAGCTGGAAAATTTTAATAAACGTATTGCATATATATTGAAAACAGGTTTTATGTATGTAGTTGCAAACGGATTTACGCTAGGAATGTAGTTTGGTGCAAGAGTTGATGTATAATGATGTAACAAACTGTTTTTATTGATTGTTCCGTAATTTTTGGCAAATTTGTTAGTTAAAAATTTGTTTCTGTCTATCGAGAGTAATTAATAGTAACTTAAAGGCGTGTATTAAGTAATTAAACATGTAAGCGAGGATTGAATTTTGATCTCAATGTATATATCTAGAAAATTGGTTCCGTCTGTACTCTGTAGTTGTAAATAGATTTACGACACGATCAGTTTTACGTTACAGGTTTTTGCTATATTCCCAGGATTGTTGAATAGGGTGTTCATGGTTAAGATCTTAAAATTCATTGAAATTTACTATTGTAACTATTTCTGTTTTAAGATTTGTTAGTTTGGTGCAAGAGTTAATGTATTTGACGGTGAGGGTGAGTGGACCTTTAGCCATAAATTGGTTATGTCTCTTTCTGATTTAAATTATATGCGTGTCAAATATTTATATCAAGGGGCCTTGGCTTTAAGTTAGTCGTTTCTTGGTATATTTTAAGTTTATGCTTTGTCTTGTCGATAATTTATGTGAAGGACTCAAGGGGTATGAGCTCATGAGTTTGTTACGTCTCTGTCTGATTTAAATCATATTTATTTCGAAAGATTATGTCTGGGGACCTTTGGTTGTAAGTTCGTTATATCACTATCCAATTAAAGTATATGTTGTATAAATATTAGTATAATAGTATTGGTAAAGAATTACGGAGAGGGTTGTGGGGGGCCTTTGTTTTATTTATTTATTATTTTTTATAATAGTTCTTGACCGTGTTTGTGTCTTTTGAATGGTATGTTAAGTAAAAAAGAATTATGTGTTTCAGTGTTTGTAACTTGTAAGGAATCCTTTTTGTTCTTTTTAAAGGTTTTTTCCTGGTCTGCGTGAGAGTTGCAGGTGGCCTCTATTTGTTCTATTATCATTTTTGCGCTTGTTGTGAACAAGTTTTGTTTAATAAAATGTAGGAGATCACTGAAAATGAATTTATCTTGTTTATTTTATTAAAAAATTAACACCTTCTGTAATGCATCAGGAGCACTTTGTAAAAACTTCCTATGGATTTGTTTCTGTTGCCATATATGGGGACCAGGACAAGCCAGCATTGGTTACATATCCTGATATAGCTTTAAATCGTAAGTGATCCTACATTTTGATTCGAATCTTACGCAATGCATTAACTCAAGTAACTGATTTTATTTTATTGCATGATATTATTAAGTGGCCTATTCGAAGATCTGTGTTGTTAGAGAAATTTGAAATTGTATATACAAAATTAGATTCACTAAGTTTGGGAAATATGATTACGATTGCTTTAAACTGTAGTGAAACCATTTGCCTTCATAATCTCCACTTGCATTAAATCATACTACATAAAAAATTGGCATTGAAGCGGGTCAGCAGTGACCAGACATGAATTAAACCCGTCTTCCGTCTTTAATTTTGTATTCGCTTGCCGTTTTTGTGTAGATAATTCTTGTTTCCAAGGCCTTTTCTTATGCCCAGAAGCATTTTCAATGTTGATTCATAACTTCTGCATATACCATATTAGCCCCCCTGGCCACGAGGTCCGTCATTAGCAACTTCACTTTTTTCTTAAACTTTCTTTAATAAGCATATGTCTTGATATTCATCCTATCTTATATGGTACATCTTAAGAGCATTTGCAGTTGGGAGCTGATGTAATGTCGTATAATGATCCAGTGCTATCTGTTGATGATTTAGCAGATCAGGTTGCTGAGGTTCTTGACTATTTTGGGTAATTTTAAGTTTATTATGTGCGATTGTAGTTTCTTTTATGAACTTGCTAATAAGGACTGACTACTTTAAATATATTCGTAGTTAATTGGAAACATTTAAATATACGGAAAGCATTTTTCTTATCTCTTGAATTACTCTTCCAGACTTGGTGCAGTTATGTGCATGGGAGTAACAGCTGGTGCATACATACTCACCCTGTTCGCTGTAAGGCACATACCTTTTATATAGCACAAACTTTACTTCTGAATTTTCAAGTTCTCTGATGGATCACTTTTTGCATCTTTTGGCGAACAGATAAAATATACACGACGTGTGATTGGTCTCATACTTGTTTCTCCTCTATGTAGAGCACCTTCTTGGACAGAATGGTTGTGTAACAAGGTTAATTCTCAATATATATATTTTTTTCTTGACCTGCTGGGGTGGAGGTGACAAATTTGCAGGTTGGGTAACCAGTCAAAATGATAATTTAGTACATGTTGAAACAGGGTGGTTTGGGACTACCCCAAGAATTCGTGCCCAATTTTCTGAGTTTTCTATACAATTAGTGTGTGAGACATAGTTACAAGTAAGATGCTTAAAACAGAGTTTTTGTGCATTGCAAATACACTTTGGGAAACTTTTTACCCATTTGACCCGTTAGAGATAAAACATAACTTGAATCAACTAATTAAAAAAGTAGATGATTCCAAATTGACGCCTTCACATTGAGGCAATGAGTGAGAAAAGTCTCTTTTTAACTTAATCAGCTTTTTTTGCAGCTTATGGCAAACATACTTTATTACTACGGGATGTGTGGTCTAGTAAAGGAGTTACTGCTAATCCGTTATTTCAGCAAGGTGTATATCTCCTTCCAGTTTATTTTGTTCTTGATCTATATAAAGCTTAGATGATTTGCTTACAGATTTTATTAATAAATTGACAGGAAGTTCGTGGAGGAGCTATAATTCCAGAGACAGAACTAGTTCATTCATGTCGAAGAGTAAGTGTTGCAGTTACCTTTAGTAAATACAAGTTTAAACTTATATGCCTTATCATGAAGTCTGCTTTTTGCAGTTACTTGACGATAGGCAAGGTCCAAATGTGCTCAACTTTCTTGAAGCTATGAACGGGTAAATCTTTTAACTTCCTTTCCTGTCAGCAAAACTATAATTGGAATGACTGATAAGTTTTACATGTACTATGCTCTATTGCTGCATAAAAAGAATGTTTCTTGTATACTGTTGGATGTGGTAATTTTCATCTGTTTACTTATTATGGATTGATTTGGTTTCCCTTAAATGGGCTAAACAGTGTGAAAGTCACTTAAGTCTAAACCAACCCGACACTTACCGAAATGACCCATAATAACCTGCATTTGTTTTGACCCGTTATCCTATATGCCCATTTTGCACCTCGTATCTGTGTTCTGATAATTTGGTAATGGCATACACAGCCTACAGACAGGTGTCAATTTACAACTTGATAGAAATAGGAAAACATAAAATTTAAGCTTTGACAATGTTAGACATATTTGACCTTTGACTATAAAAGAGTATTCTAAAGTTGATGATTCAATTCAAGATAGTGATCTAAGGTAAATATTAATCTTTTTTGCTGTCATCAGGAGACCAGATATCACCGAAGGATTAAAAAGATTGCAGTGTCGTTCCCTGATTTTTGTGGGAGAGAATTCGCCATTCAATTCTGATTCTCTTCACATGACCTCAAAACTAGATAGAAGATTCAGTGCATTGGTAGAGGTATGCAACACAAGCTCTTTAAACCTTATAAGTGCATTAATTACCAAACCAAATTCCTGAAAGTGACAAAAAGCATTATAGCTCCACGTTATCGGATTCTATTCGTTTTTCATATTGCCTTTTCATGTACATTGGTGGGTGTTATTAAATTGAGATCTGGGTTCTGGCCGCCATTTACTAAATGTGAGAAAAAAATGAAGAGATGACATGGCCTACAAAACTTAGGTTGGAAATTGGAAAATATGGTGAAACCAGATCACTTCTGAGACTATATACGTGATTTTTTCATTGCAAACAAACTACACCGTATTATTTGTTTAAAGTGCCAAGCGGGCACTTATATTTTTGCAAAGATAAGTTATTTGAAGCAACAGGCTCTTTTCCCCATTCCCTTATTTGTTCAAATTGCTCATTCCTGCAAGCTATAGTGTTACTTAGAGGTAGCACATGGACCATTTACTTATGAATTAGTTGATTTGGATTGCGTTTTAATACCAATCGGGTCAAATGTTTTCTTAGCTAAAAAGGTGTTTATACTAATGCATACAACTCTTTCGTTAATGGTGTTTATATGCATTTATAGGTTCAGGGATGTGGATCAATTGTGACGGAAGAGCAACCAGACGCAATGTTGATACCATTGGAATATTTCCTAATGGGGTATGGATTCTACAGACCCTCTCAGATGAACGTAAGCCCAAGAAGCCCCTTAAGCCCAAAATCAATCTCACCCGAGCTTTATACACCAGAAAGCATGGGTTTAAAGCTAAAGCCAATTAAAACTCGTCATTCACAATATTGAAAAGAGACATAAGACGGTATGTTTGCAAGATTTTGTAATTCTATGTATCTCATGTGAAGTATGTGAGGATTAGTAGTTTCCACTTGCATATCATAGGAGAAGATTGTATGGAGGGTATATAGGTGAGAAAATGATAGAGAGCAAAGATTGAAATTATTTAAAAAAAGATTTAAATAGAAAAGGGATAGTGTTGTATATTGGGAAATAAATGCTGTTTGATACTTATGATGAAGGAAAATTAATAAATATTAGTGATGGGTGCCCTTTATGTCTCTATGAAGCATGTTCTTTGATCCTAACTTAAGGAATGAGTTGTCTTCTCCTGTGATATTTTATTATTACTAGTCCTAGAGAAAACAGAAAGTGTCATTAATTATTATTATCTAACAAACATCAAGTCGATGTTTGTTTAAAGCGCAACAAGCAGGTAAAGATCATCTTCACTATACTTTTTAGACAATTATCGGATGATTGTTGAAAAGTGATAAGTGCGGTTCTAGATTCTACAAATGTATGTACTTTGACTTGTACTAATGAACTTTGCCAACTATATAAGTCGAGTAGCTAAAGTATTTTATAAGAAAACAATTTCTAGCCAATTCTGGAGGTAGGGTACTGTGAAATATATATAGCTCTTGCTAACCCTCGTAAAAATCTTCATCATTGATATACTACTTAATTGCCTCATTTTCAATCCATTCATCAATCGATGAAGTTTACACACCTTCCCATGGAGAGACAAATGCTTAGACGTTGTATATAGACATCGTCAAAGAGCCATCTGTTTCAGGGTGTCATTCGAACATAGCATTTCTACATTACAGACGAGTTATCAAGACGGCATTCCATGAGTATTCAACATTACAGGGTAAATTATCAAGTTATCAAGAATCCATCAAGTTATCATTAATTCATCACTTAGCTCAATCGAAAATTAAAATACAAATTAATACAATGACTTCCAATCATCAAACTGGTAGAAGCAGCTTTGTGTTCACATGTTTCCCAAGGTTCTTGCTCACAAAGTCACAAGCCTCCCAACTCCACCAACCTTTTACTTAACCTTTTTTTTTTTTTTTTTTTTTTTTTTTTTTTTTTTTTTTTTTTTTTTTTTTTTTTTTTTTTTTTTTTTTTTTTTTTTTTCATTGATTTCAATTTTGATCAAATATTATATTCAAACAATTCTGTATGTATAAAAGCCCAAAACAATATTCTCAAGAACCATTTTTTAAAACCAAAATCCTGAAGTGTGTTACAGAGTTACATATATATTGCATTTCTTTTTCCGACAACACTTCTACGCAGCATACTGATGCACGATATCCTTTACACGCAGTTTCTATACTTGTTGCAAATAGCGGATAATCGATCGTAATCTGCTAACCATACAATTTATGACAAGTGATATTGTGTCATAAGCAAAATATAATAAGGAAATACGGATTCAACATTTTGTTTGGTGCCATAACATTTCGTCAATCTAACAATCCCATGGATCACATCCATGTTAGAGTTAGACATACTTTTAGGTACGTATAATAGCATTAAAAGACACGTTTTTAAAAAGGTTAAAATAAGACGTATTATCAAACCACACTATCATGTAACGTTATCAAATACTTATTAGATGACAAATTTGGTAAATTTTCTGCAAATCACATACTAGTACTCAGGGGCGGAGCAAGGATTTGTTGTTAAGAGGGGCCGAAGTTCATTATATAACCCGAAAAAATAAAAGTGTAAATAGAATGGTTTCCAACTTTCAACTTTAGTTTATAAAAATAAACCATCAAAAAAACTTACGAATACATTGCTAAACCTAATTTTTCTAACATATTTATTGCATAAAAAGTATAGTAAACTCAAAATAAAGCCAGTTCTTTATCTATTTTGATGCTTCCGAGTATATAACTAGGGGAGAGCGACAAAGCCGAAACTTTCTAAGATTTCTTGATTTAGGTTGTGGGTGTTCAAAAAATATCCGTATTCGGATATCCCAAAACTTGATCATAATTTACTAAAAAGTTGAGATTTATGAAAGGACAGTTTTGGAACTCATATAAAAGTTTTTCAAAAATTATAGATATCTTGATATTCAGATATATAAAACTATTATCTGAAATTTCAGATATCCGTATTAAAAAAACTTAGATAAAATATTATGTCTAATATAAAACCATCATCGCAAATTTTGGATATCCAAATTTGTGATATTGACATCTCACTTAAATTTTTTAAATTAAAAACAAAAAAAAAAAAAAAATTATCAAAAATGTCTCATTTGATATTTTCGCTTTAGGCCTTAAATAACCATGAGACGACTCATATATAATCATATTTACCTCATTGACAAATCTTTATCTTTTAGATAACTTTGTCTAAATTCATGTTTTAACTGTTTGCGAAAGTGATTTTAAACTCCAAAAACCAAAAAAGCCAAACCGAATTTTTGGTGCGGGGTTTGGTTTTAAACAAACTTAAACCCGAACTTTTAGTTCAGGGTTTGGTTTTAGCCAAAAACCATCTCATACCGGCCCATACTTACCCTTATATATAACTTGAACTCTGTAGTCTCATATAGCTTTAATAATTGAACACAAAACCAAAATAAGAAACATGAACAAAATATATACAAAAGTTAATGCACAATTCATATTTGTCAAGAGTAAAGCAACAAACAACTAACACACGACAGAAGATACGAGAGAAAAAAAAATCAAAGTTAATAGTAATTTTCAAGGATAAAGAAAGAAGTATAAAAACCAATTAAGGTAGAAAGTGGCTACCTCCAAATTTTAGATATATTTTCTTCATTGGCCACTTAGAAAGAAGATATTTCATGTCAGTTGTTTTCTTTTTATTTTATTATAGAAAAGTCGCCAGTTGAGAGAGACTCGTGGTATATTAAACATTAAATTATGGACCAATGGTATCTTAATTCAATCTTGGGCTTGTTGGAGGGGCCTAGCACCTGCTAGCCACCCCTCCCTCCGCCCCTGCTAGTACTTCTTACCTTTCCCGGTTAAAATACACAACAAAATAAAGACACTTGATAATGGCAAACTCGTGTGTGTGGTCTCGCACTTTTCACGTAACCATTATGTAGGCTTCGTACAACGACTTTTTATATGGACCAAACAAACGTTTATATTTTATAATCTTAATATGATGTGACCTTCAAATAGTTGATAACATGTATATAAGAATGTAACATCATTACCCACCACTAAACGAATTATATCTATTTATTTATGCATTTATTCATTAGATAGCAACCCTTGAACCCTATTTCGAATCTTTAATCAATATAAAATTAACAAATTGCAATAGTCAATATAATGAATTGTTGGCAATGATATCAAAAAACAACTAGTGAATTCAATGCTTAATAAAAACACCTACTTTTGGACATTTCTAATACTATTAAGTTACCAACCCCAAAATTTATTTAATTCAACAAGAAACAAGTTATAATAAGAAAAAGATTTTGACTAATTAAAAACTACAACATCCACCTCATCACATTCTTGATGTTTAGTGGTAAAAACTAGAAGTTTTTCTTTAACCACACATACTCACATTTGCAACTTCCTTTTCTCTTTTTTTATCCGTCAGAACTTGAACTCACAACCATTTGATTTACGAGTCACGACAACTCGTCAAACTTTCTGCGCAGTATTCATCATTGATTACCATGCAAATTGGACATAGCAACCACACCCAACTTCTGTAGATTCAACTTAACCACAGTATCCGTAAACATCTTAGTATCTTCAACCGTATTCCCTTGAGGTATATCAACAATGTAAGATTCCAAAACAATAGTATACACTTTACCATCTTTTTCAAACTCATTAACAGAAGTAACAGAAAGATAGTTATTCAATCTATGTTCACCACCCACAACCCTAAAGCTCAAAATATGTCGTTCATCATCAAGAAACTCGAGTCTTTCGGTACTTGTAGAAGCCGGTAAGCCCGATATAACAGTCACTTCTCGCATACTACCAACACCACCATCACCAATCATGTTACAACTCTTTATAAAATGCTTATACCTTTGTGGGTTATCAAAGCTACGTACTAAAGGCCACACCACATGTGCAGGTGCATCGATACGTTGTGTTATCAATGATGTGCATGTGTTTGGCATGTTATGAAACACATGGTGTTCATTTATTAAAGATTTTAGGGTTAGGTATTCATCTTGTGTGAGGCCTTGTGGGATGGAATTTGTGTCCATTTTCAAAAGTGGAAAATGGGTTCTTTAGGGTTTGGGGTGATGAAGCATGAAATGGGATTTTTAGGTTTTGATGGGGTTTAGTAAAGGTAGATCAAGATCACATGAAAATGGGTTCTTGTTTGAAGATGATGATGTGCAAAGTACAAAAAGGAGTTAATGAAGGTTTGAAAGAGAGATATGATGGTGGACAATGGCACATGAACCGTGGAGGTGGGAGAGTTTTTTTATAAATATAGATATTTTATAAAATTTGAGGGGCAGTCTTTTAGAGTTAGGAATAGATTGTCCTTTCAGTTATAGCATAAGTTAAATTTGCTCCCTATAACTGTTTTCTTCTAGATTCGACACTCGACAGTTCTGCATGATTTCCAAAAGAGATTTTCTACAATCATGGTGACACATGTTTAAATTTTTAAAAGAAATAAAATTGCCATATAAATGTAGGGTAATTTGATATTGTTACTTTCCAAATTTCTCTATTTGTCAAGTGTAACATCATTTTACATGAAACTGAATTTAAACACAAGTAGATAAATCCTTTTAAAAAACTGCAAAGATTTCAATGTTAACAAATCAAATGTCTTTCTTCTGTTGTAGTATTACTTAGCATTAGTTGTAATTTGGAAATACACACTTTTGACGACAAAAATAGTAACGTGCATACTTATATAATATTGTAAAGTATCATGTATCTATAACCAGTGTTCTTAAATTTGAGTTGACCCGACCGGTAGAATTGTGAACCGATTAAACCGTAAACTGGTCGGGTAACCAAAAGGCGGTTTTGAACGAAAAAGGTTGAACCACCAGTTAAACCGATTGAACCGTGACCTGGGTGGCTCGACCACGCCAATTAAAAAACTGGATTTTCAAACATTGTTTGTAACTCTATGTCTATATATAATTGTGACTATTGATTTGGTTTAGTGGAAGCGTAATTACACGGACAAAACTAAATGGGTCGTATGATGTCACAGGATCACGATAGAATTAGTTTCGTAGTGCTAATTTTTGTAAACATCATATTTCTTAAAATGCATCCGGTCCTGGTAAATTGTGTTTTTAGTTATTGCTTTATTATTCCATTAATAGGTTTAAAATGAATTTATTTTTACTAAATTCAATTATTTTAACTAAAAGTTATATTTATTTGTTATTTTTTTATGTTAAAATATTTTTGTGTAATGAGTCACTTTTAGTTCTGGTTTTCCCTGGATAATTACATGACGCATAAGCCACGTACTTTGATCCACAAAAGTTTGGTGGTCTTGTTATAGGCTATTTCAGGCATTTAAGGGGTTATTCAATGTCATTTATTAAGCTATGTGCCATATCTAGCGATTTGTCGTTTTGGAACATGAGAAGCCATCTACAAGGATTAAAGATGTAATTAGATGAAACCAAAGGGGCCAGGGGTGTGGTTTACCTTTGCCTAATACTTTATAACCAAATTGTGAGGTCTAGAGCTGTGATTGGGATTTCTTACCAGTTAAGGGATGCTGGATTTGATAAACAAATTAATGAGAGTCAACTTGAATCTTCAATATTGTGCAACTTGACACTATGTCATACACTTTTTTAAAGCAATTATCATTCACCCAAACTATTCCTTAGAAGCTAATATTTATTTCCATTTCAAGTTGGATTCTAAACTCCTCCTTTCTATAACTAGCAAGTTAGCATCAATACTTACACACCTTTCTTATCAAAAAAACCGAAATAATTCGCAACTTAAGACATAACTTTACGTCCTTGACAGATGTACGGGTTTGAAAGATGACGTGCTATGGGTTTGTCAAAATGAATAGTACATTTTTATGTTTTGTAAGAAATGATTATAGGTTTAAGATAAGTGGCGGATTTAGAAATATAAGTGATAATGTGCACAAATTTATCTTAAAAGTGTAAAAAGAAAATAAACAAGACATATAACACAAAATTTTAAGACCAGAGCTTTATTTTTTTTTAACAAATATTGACATTGTAAAAAATAAAAATAAAAATAAAAATCAACATGTAGATTACAGAAATCCACAAGAAGAACCTCATTGGTATCGGATTCTAAGACTCTTTTTGAGACAATAAATGCTATTTTCACAAAAAAATTTACTACATAAAATTGTTCACATAATGACATGACATTGATTTAGATTAATCATCTTATATGATTCACCATTATATATATATATTACATTCACCGTGGTTCACTATTCCCCAACTTAAAATATAATTTCCGCTATAGTGATTTTTGGAGGGAGTGAATAGTAAATTTTTAAAATAATAATTTCTGCTATAGTAACTGACGGTCGTTAGTTACTTAGCGACTGTAACTAACGACCGTTATTTTTAACATTTAAAAAAAAATCCGTACAAAATTGGTCCTTCATCTCACAGGTTCGTTGCAAATTTACTCCTCTCATAATTTAAATAATTGGTCATTCATGTTATACATCTATTGCAAAGTCAGTCCTTGATCACTAACTTGACGTTAAGTAGCTAACGACCGTTATCTTCAACAATTTAAAGAAAAAATCCATACGAACTTCGTCCTTCATCTTAGAGGTTCATTGCAAATTTAGTCCTCACAATGTAATATTGTATAATACCCGGGGCAACGCGCGGCTTACAACCTCGTTATATTCATATGACACATGTTATTTTTATTATTTATTTATTTATTTATTTATTTATTTATTTATTTATTTATTTATTTTAATTTCTTTTGAAAACATAGCCTTTAAAGTTTTGAGGGTTAATTCTACTGTTAGGTAACGAACTTTTCAAAATTTCCAATGTTAGGTAATTTACTTTCAAAAATACTATGTTAGGTAACGAAACTTTAATCTTTGTTCAATGTTAGGTAATATTGGCTATTTTTACAACTGGTAACCGGTGCAACCGGTTACCATTGTATACCTGTTTAATAAAGTTAAAAATAATAATAATAATAATAATAATAATAATAATAATAATAATAATAATAATAATAATAATAATAATAATAATAATAATAATAATAATAATAATAATAATAATAATAATAATAATAATAATAATAATAATAAACCATTTTTTTATTAAACCCATATAAAAACCTACTTATCTCCCCCATCCCTTTTTAACTCTCATCATCATACACTACTCATCAAATCCCTAACCATAATTGACGGCGGCCATAAACCACTACCATGGCATCCACTTCCGACGGCCATAAACCTCACCGTCCTCACCAAACTGAGCAATTAACTGAGTTGATTGGTAAAATTTTCCAGCAAATCGCTAACACAAATGAATCCGAAAGTGATAGCTAGTTTCTCACTGTGACTCGAAAGCCTCACCATTTTTCTCTCATCGTCTTCCTCATGAAGAACCCACCTCAAATCAGGAACATACCCCATTTCTTTAGCAGAAGTCAACAAAAAAGTCAACTTTTTGTAAATATTTTTAGACTTCAGGTGTGATTTACCTTAAATCAGGTTTGTATTGTTGGGTTGATATGAGTGGACTAATTCGCTCTTATAATGAAAAAGGAGAACTTGATCTTTGGGATAGGCTTTTGAATGTAGCTAAGGTTAACATGACACTTGGTTCATCTTGCCATTGTATTGAACCTGGATGGTTTAGATGTTGTTTCACCACATTAGATGAAGAAGATATCCCTGTAGTTATAGAACGGATCCGTAGTGTTGTTGAAATTTGTAAATCCCCTTCTTGAAATTTCTTCAAAGTCCAAGAATTGTTATTTAAATGGTCGAAAATCCAATCAGTCGTGATGTTAGTGGTTTAAGGAGAAGGTGTCGCGTTTGCATAATGGGTTTGTAAACTCTGGCTATAACCACAGTACAAAATGGAAATCTAAACCCAAAACGAGTCGCAAAGAAATGGGATTAGTTTTGATTTTTGAAAGAATTAATTGAGTGGGTTATGACAGTTAGAAATTAGGGTTTAGGAATAAAGAGGGGAAGAAAGAGGAAAAAAGGGAGATATAAGTGTTTATCTGACGTCACATGTAGGGCCCATAAGCTTAGATGGTCATATTACCTAACATTGAAGGTTGCAATAAGTTTCATTACCTAACATAATATTTTTGATAGTTAGTTACCTAACATTGAAGATTTTTGAAAGTTCATTACTGATGACGTATAGTCCGCACTCGGGTCACGAACCCGACCAATGGACATTACCAATGCTCAAGCCCATCACGCGTGGGCTATCATAATAATGATTTGGGCTATTATAATAACGATTTGGGCTCACGAAAGCCCAAACTCAAATATATTATTTATGGTCTTGATAATGATCTTCTATTTATGGATAAAGATCAATATACCGTATAAGGCAAGATACGCCGAAGAGTAAGGAACACGAAACCAACAAGGATTTCGTGCCTATATAAAGAATATCACAGCTCTCATTGAGGTATCATCTAAAAACCCTAACTCTTCGCTATAACCCTAAAACCGATTACTTACTATCACACCGGAGGATAATCGTGGGAGACAATCCCACGATAAGCCTAACGGTGTTGTTTGCTTTCTTAGTGCGCAGGTCTCAAGCAGTAATATTCAATTGGTACGAGAATAGGAGTCCAAATAAGGAACGTCAAACTTTTGTATCAACAAGTGGCGCCATCCGTGGGACCCTACACTAAGAACTCCACTAAGAACTAGAATGACGAAGCACGAAAACGTGAACCAGCAGACTCCACAGATGAAGAAAACACATGGTGACCCACAGGGGAAGAAGCACTCAAGTGATTCAAGCTCTAAGCAGGCCTCTAGGACAACCAGTGCGCCCAGGCACCAAGGATCAGGCCCAGATCTGATCTTTCCAATAGTAGAATTACCTACAGGGACTACCCAGGCCCCTACGACAACGGCTAGCGCGGAAGATCTACAGCGCACTCTTTTCACCACTCCCTATCANACTAGAATGACGAAGCACGAAAACGTGAACCAGCAGACTCCACAGATGAAGAAAACACATGGTGACCCACAGGGGAAGAAGCACTCAAGTGATTCAAGCTCTAAGCAGGCCTCTAGGACAACCAGTGCGCCCAGGCACCAAGGATCAGGCCCAGATCTGATCTTTCCAATAGTAGAATTACCTACAGGGACTACCCAGGCCCCTACGACAACGGCTAGCGCGGAAGATCTACAGCGCACTCTTTTCACCACTCCCTATCAAACAGTGCCAGACCCCCGCTGAGTCACCATGTGCGCCTAATCGAGATAGGGGTCCCGATGTGGAAACAGATATCCTCACACTAGAAGGAGTCGCGCCTGAACTAGCGCCAAGTGATTTCGTGTCTCAAAACTACGAAGCCTTGGAAGCCCTTATGCAAGAGGAAGCGAAAAGAAGGTCAAGTCATAGCCTGCAAGCCCGGCTCAACTTCGACCCTGAGTATGAGACATCCCCACCGCGCCACCGAAAGGAGAGGCGCGAGAAGGATAGCCGCCGAATCCCAGTGTTCACTAGGGTCGGAAAGAAAGTTGTGGATGATGAAGCAGCTGACTTGCAATACCTGGAGGAGTACGAAGGCGATGGAAGGCGTACCAATGTCCACGCTAGGCTTGGTGGTCGCAGGGTTCAGGATAAACTTGGGCGACAGCACTCACCAAGCGAAAGCCCTCCAAGGTTCAGCAGTCAAAGAGTTCATGATAGACTGGGGCGATAGCACTCCCCAAGCGAAAGCCCTTCAAGCTCGGATTCCGAGGATAGTCGGCGCAAGCACCGCAAAAGGGTAAGCTCATCCTCAAATGACTCCTCGGTCAACGAGGACAAAGAAACAGGACACTGGAAGTCCAAGAGAAGATATCGCGATAGAGAGGAGGACGAAGACATGTCCCGTCCCTGGCGTCGCCAAAAGATTGACGCATTCACTCGGCGCATCAACGATTTCTCAGAAGATAAGAGGAGGCGTATGCCCGCCAATGTTAAAACTTATGATGGGACGGGTGATCCTGATGACCACCTAAAAATTTTTGAATCAGCTACCACTATCGAAAATTGGCCACAACCCGTGTGGTGCCACATGTTTAATTCTACATTGGTGGGGAATGCGAACCTGGTTTACTAAGCTGCCACGAAGGAGCATAGACGGGTTTGAAGAGTTGCGAAAGGCGTTTCGCTTGAACTTTACTCAAAGGAAGAAGTGCGCCAAGAACCCTAGTGAACTGGCTAGGGTAAAACAGCGACAAGGGGAATCCACAAGCGCTTATGTGGAGCGTTATAAGGACGCATGCATACACATTAAGGCATTTCCCGAAATACTAAAGATCTCAGGGTTTATGAATGGAATCAATAACCCATAACTTATCAGAAGGTTAAATGATAAAGTTCCCCAAACCTTTGATGAACTGATGAAGCGCACGAGGTCCTTTATCCAAGGGGAAGCAGCAGCTACGGACAGCAAGAAAGGTTACTCAAATTATAGGTCACAAGAACAGCCCAGGAGACAATCCAATGACCAGAGTAGCAACTGCAGCAAAAGCTACCGCAGTCAGGGGAGCGAACGAGATAATGACAAATATACTCCACTAACGAAGACTCCAAGGGAGATATTTGTAACAGAAGGTGCGAACTTCCCGAAACCTCCACCAATTCGCACCCCAGAAGATCGGCGCGTAGGAAATGGGTACTGCGAATATCACGGACAAAAGGGCCACACCACCAACGAGTGTGTCCAATTGCGTCAACTAATTGATAAATTAGTGAAAGAAGGCAAATTGGATCACCTCGTCAAGAACATCAAGGAGGGAAAAGACAAACAGAAGAATGGGAGCAAGAAAGAGACACCTAAGGACAAGGCTGACCCCATCTACATGATACAATCATGGCAGCGAAAGACTAGGCAAAAGTCAGCCAAAAGTTTTCTTACGGGAACGAAATCTCTTTCCCCACTCTGGGTGCGGACAACGCAGTAGTGGAACCGCTCACCATCGAGATAAATACGGGGGGTCATGATATCCACCGCATGTATGTTGATGGAGGAGCATCCGCAAACATCATGTATGAGCATTGCTTCAAAAGGCTGCGACCTGAGATACGAAGTCAGTTGATTCCGGCCACGACGTCGCTGACTGGCTTCACAGGAGAAAAGATATGGCCCATGGGGCAAATACGATTACTTGTGGTCGTTGGTGATAAGCAACACTCCACGGCTGCCTGGATGAATTTTATGGTAATCAGATCTCCTTCGCCATACAATGGCATTATTGGAAGACCAGGGATATCAGCCATGCGCACGGTACCATCCACAACACATGGAATGCTTAAATTCCCAGTGGAAGGCGGCATTGTTACCCTCTACAATACCGTAGTACCACTTAGGGAGTGTAACACGATCACGAGTGAGACGGCACACACTCCAGAACAGTGCACAGCTAAAGTATCAAACTTGAAGGTCGCAATCCATCCAGATTACCCGGAACAAGAAATAACGATCGGGGGATCGCTGTCTGATAAAGGCAGAGCAGCCGTGTGCGTACTCTTGCAAAGGAATCTGGACATTTTTGCATGAGAACCAAAGCACATGACTGGTGTGCCACGATCGATTACAGAACACAAGTTGCAAATCCGACAAGGATATCCCCCGGTGCGGCAGAAAAAGCGTGGTCAAGCTCCAGAGCGCGCAAAAGCCATTCTCGAGGAAGTATGCAAGCTAGTGGACGCAGGGATCATGCGAGAAGTTTATTACCATGACTGGCTCTCCAATCCAGTGATGGTCAAGAAGAGTGATGGCAGTTGGAGGATGTGCGTGGACTTCACGGACCTCAACAAAGCATGTCCACAGGACTGCTACCCACTACCAGAGATAGACTGGAAGGTAGAATCTTTATGCGGATACCCCTTTAAATGCTTTTTAGACGCATACAAAGGGTTCCACCAAATTCAAATGGCTAAAGAAGATGAGGAAAAAACGGCCTTCCACACAAGCCAAGGGGTCTATTGTTATACAAAGATGCCTTTTGGATTAAAGAACGCGGGCGCCACCTACCAACGATTAGTAGATAATGCATTTGCAAAGCAGGTGGGCCGCAACCTGGAGGTCTATGTTGACGACCTCGTCATTAAAAGCCATACTGAAGACGAGTTGGTGCGCGACATTGAAGAAACGTTTAGAACGCTGGGAAGGATCAACATGAAGTTAAATCCCAAGAAATGCACTTTTGGCGCTACAGAAGGCATGTTCTTCGGATACTTGATAGAGCCTGATGGCATTAAGCCATGCCCAGAAAAAACAAAGGCTGTCATCTAACTCCCTTCACCACGCACATTGAAAGAAGTCCAGTCCCTGAATGGAAAACTAGCCGGGTTGAATAGATTCCTATCCAAATCAGCGGATAAGTCACTTCCTCTCTTTAAAACACTTACAAAGTGTACAAAAAAGGGAGACTTTCGTTGGACCGTGGAAGCGGAAGAAGCTTTTCAACAGCTTAAGCAACATATAGCAGAGCTTCCCACTCTAGTCGCACACCAACCAGGGGAAGAGTTGATCATGTACCTGTCTGCAACTCATGGAGCAGTCAGCGCGGTGCTATTAACAGATAGGAACTCCGTACAAACACCAGTATACTTTGTAAGCAAAGCACTCAAGAAGACGGAGATTAATTATACTGCAATGGAAAAGCTGGTCTTGGCTTTAGTATTCGCAGCTAAAAGATTGCGCAGATACTTTCAAGCACACCCGATAGCAGTAATCACAGACCAGCCTATCAAGCAAGTCATCTCCAAACCCGACGCATCGGGAAGATTACATAAATGGAGCGTGTTGCTAGGTGAACATAACATCTCTTATAGACCACACACTGCGATTAAGGGACAGATAATGGCAGACTTCATCATTGAGAAACCAGATACTGATGCTCCATCATCAAGCAGCAAGGTAGAACTACAAGAACCATGGATCCTATTTACAGATGGATCTTCATGCGTGGACGGGTCGAGCACATGCCTTATCCTCACCAACCCAGAAGGAATGGAATTCACCTATGCACTGCGTTTTGAATTCACAGCCACGAACAACGAGGCAGAATATGAAGCCCTAATCGCTGGATTACGCATTGCAACTCGAATGGGTGTACGCAACCTAGAGGCAAATGTGGATTCCCGACTAGTAGCCAACCATGTGTCAGGTGAATATGTGGCTAAAGAGGATAACATGATTCAATACCTCGACAAGACCAATTCCTTAATCCAGGGGTTTGACAGGTTTACCATTAAACAAGTTCCTAGAGGGGGGAAAAAAAGGCAGACGCGCTAAGCAAGATCGCATCTACAAGCTTCGCGCACCTGTCAAAACAAGTATTGGTGGAGATCCTAAAGAACAAATCCATCTCGGAGATGGAGATATCTACAGTGATTGAGGAGCAGGATCCTACGTGGATGACCCCTATTATTGAATTCATAAGCAAGGGCATATTGCCCCAGGAACAGAAGGACACTCGACGGATATGGCGCACAGCGCAACGTTTCGAACTCCGAGACGGTATCCTATATCGGCGCTCATTTTTACAACCATGGCTTCGGTGCGTCGGACCTCTCCAGGCGGATTACGTACTCCAAGAAATCCACTTCGGTTCATGCAATATGCATTCAGGACCACGGTCCGTTGTAGCACGAGCCTTGCGGTCAGGATACTACTGGCCCACTATGCATCGCGACGCGTGGGACATGATTAGAAAGTGTAGCGACTGCCAAGCTCACAAACCCATCCTACGCCAACCACAACAAGAGCTAACGCCTATTACCTCGCCATGGCCATTCAATAAGTGGGGTATCAACATTGCAGGCCCCTTCCCTGTTGCAGCAGGGGGACTGAAATTTCTTATTGTGGCCATAGATTACTTCACAAAGTGAATTGAGGCAAAAGCAGTGGTGACAATCACAGGTAACCAAGTAAAACGATTTGTTTGGGACAATATTGTATGCCGCTTTGGATAACCTGGGGAGATCGTCTCGGACAACGAAAAACAATTCCGTGATAACCCGTTCAAAGACTGGTGCGAGCAACTGAATATAACACAGCACTTCGCGTCGGTTAAACACCCACAAACCAATGGTTTGGTTGAGCGCGCAAACCGCAGTCTAGGCGAAGGAATTAAAGCACGCATAGATAGGCACAAAGGAGGATGGGTGGAGGAATTGTCACACGTCTTATGGGCACACCGTACATCAATCAAAGTTAGCACTGGAGATACTCCCTTTTCCCTTGTCTACGGGACAGAAGCTGTCATACCGGCTGAAATAGGGACGCCAACTATTCGTACGGCGGAAGTTAATGTCGCAACCAATGATGATGAACGGCGTATAGACTTGGACCTAATGGAAGAAAGGCGCGAGCGCGCAGCCATACGCGAGGAAAAAGCTAAGTCGAAAATGAAGGGATACTACGATGCTAAAGTTCGAAGCACCTCATTCAGACCAGGCGACTTTGTATATCGCGCTAACGATGCAAGCCACGCAGAAGATACAGGAAAGCTTGGACCAAAGTGGGAAGGACCCTATGAGGTCATTGAAGCACTAGGAAGAGGCGCGTACAAGCTGCGTGAAAAAGAGGGCCATGAGCTACAGCGCACATGGAAACATTTGCAATCTCAAGAGATGCTATCTTTAGGAAAGGCTATGGCCCCACACACGGACACCTTCACACTTTAGTAAGTGCTCAATAAATATCCGTGTATTTATGTCTTTGTTTCATTTAGGCAAATAACTTTTTTTACAAAAACTTGCAAGTATTAATTAAATTTCGCGGTTTCTAGCTAACTCCGCGATACATTTGCTTTACATTGATATTTAAATACTATTTATGTCTCAATGTTGTGGTTATATTACCTTTTGCCTACATGGCGTGCATGCACTTATTAAAACCCACGATGGTAAAGGATGAGTAAACCTACTAAATAACTCGTTGAGTAAGAGGGTTGTAAACCCATCAACATTGGATCACGCATCCTTGTTAAACACCTTACTCTCAAGACGTCGGGGTAAGTTCAATGTGCATCCCACGACGGATACGCAATTTTGCACACTGTGCGCGTTTAACAAATTAGGAGCCAAGACTCTTGACTCCTTAAAATGATATTTACAGCACGCTGCATATCAACCCATACACTTGTAAATTTCATGAACTTCATACACGATTATGGATTCTTTATAAATTTTCTTAAGTATGTTTTTAACGGTTTGATTCTTAGGCATAACACGGATTTCTTTTACGCAAAGACAATGACTAAGTACAAACTTTAAAAATCACATTCATTACAGAACCACGAGTTCGTACACAATTATAAGTGATTATAGATTCTATAATCTCTTTTAAGTACGCTGGGACAAAAGTTTGATTCTTGGAGGTCTTTGATGCAAAGACAAGAAGCTAAGTGCAAACATTAGAATACAAACACGTATACAAATCAACTTGATTTTATCATAAACTATGTGTAGAATACTAATATTATATCATGTTTGGTTTGTTGTGGTTATGGATCTAATAAAGAAGAAGAAAGAAAGAAAGAAAGAAAGAATGAGAATGAATTTTAGAGAGAGAAAGAGAGAGAGAGAGAGAGGGTGAAGCCTTAGAGAGAGAAGGTGAAACCAAAAAAAAGAAAATAGATTGAGAAGGCTTACCCTCTCCAAGGATGGAGAGGGTATTTATATGTACATGGGTTTTGCCACTTGGGTGTGCCACTTGGGCTGCGGATCAGGCGTACAGTGGGTAAAGACCCGTCCTTCTTCCGCGAACTAATCTACTTCTAAACTACGTTTAACTAACTATTGTAACTACTACGAGAAAGAAAGAAAGAATGAGAATGAATTTTAGAGAGAGAAAGAGAGAGAGAGAGGGTGAAGCCTTAGAGAGAGAAGGTGAAACCAAAAAAAAGAAAATAGATTGAGAAGGCTTACCCTCTCCAAAGATGGAGAGGGTATTTATATGTACATGGGTTTTGCCACTTGGGTGTGCCACTTGGGCTGCGGATCAGGTGTACAGTGGGTAAATACCCGTCCTTCTTCCACGAACTAATCTACTTCTAAACTACGTTTAACTAACTATTGTAACTACTACGAGCTAAACAATGCTTAATCATATCTGGGGTGACCGAATCTTTCTTATACAAAAAGCGTATTCCTAACAATCTCCCCCTAAGGGAGGTCACCCCTGGAAAAATTCTTAAATTCTTGCATTGAAATCTTTGTAGATTCTTTTGTAGCTCGTAGTTGTTGATTCTTCATTGATAAACGACTCAAGATGACTTCCTTGATGTATATGATGATCTTTTGACTTTGCTCTTCGCTCTTCATCCATATAATTAGCTTCAAGTCATCTTTGAGTGTATGTGTCTCTTTGTGATGTTGTGATTGTCTTTGTGATGTCATGCTTACACTTTTCTGGATCATGATCTTTTGCATCAGAGTTGTGGAAGCGTAGTCGTAGCCCATTCCTTGATCATGATATCTTGAGTTATGATGTTGAAGTGTAAGCATGAGATGATGAATCTGCATCTTTTCAACAATCGGCATCAATCGTGAACTTCTTCGTCTTTGGTGTGATTACGCCTTTCCAACATGCCCATACATCTTTGTTGAGTAGATCTTCACGGTTGAAAAGTTCTGACGACTCCTTGTAGATGTTGGTATGAGCATGTGGACCTTGAGTGATTGTGGTGAACATGGTAAGTTTGGTATGTTGAGCTGCATAAAACTTGGTTAGTAATAAACATACCGGCACTTACAAGTTCGGACTTCGAGATTGTCAACAGCATAGTGTGAAGACTTTCTCTAATCCTTACCAAGGCCGTTCCTAATCGGATGCCCCCGAAAGGGCTTTCACTGACATACCGAAGTACACCAACGATTAGGTGAGTCGCTGGAGATCACCCCACGACTATAGACCTTTTGGAACACCACCGTACACATTAAGCGTAACCCACAAGTGATTACCGAAGTGACCTGCTGTCAGGGCTGTTTGATGTTGACCCTTGCAGGAATTTTCACTCAATCATTGGGAAATACATGAGTATATTCCCTCATAAGTGTTCTTGGCAGATTGCTAAGATCTGCGAAGGACTCAAAATATTACAACTGGTGTCCTTAATGTTGAACCACCAGTGTATGAGTATCAAGTGTTCCTATGAGATCTTTTGATGCATCTCTTGGCTCTAGACTCGATAAGTGCACATTTGGTTATCCTATTCGGAGACTAGGGAGGGGTCTCCTGTTTACATTGGTTCCCCGTGAGAATGAAACAAGCTCTTTTGAGAGAACTTGATTGGCTGGAGGGTTTAGTGCAGTGCGTCACTGGGTCCATGACATCTTTTCTTCAATACCGACGTTACCTTGGTAACAATCAGTAGCATATGAATTGAACCCGGTTTCTGCCCTAAGGTTGAATAATAGGAGGGCTATTTCTTTTCACCCTTTATCATTTCATTTCTTTTTAATTCTTCAACCCCTTCAGTGCTTACCGAGACTTCATTACTAGAACCTTGTTGGGTTTGTTCCAGTCCTAGCTTAGTCTCAGTCGGTACTTTTCCCTTTCTCACTTTTCTCCTTTTTTCAATCATTCCTAAGGACTTCTAATCTATCTATTGGATTGTCCCTGGGAAGATCCCTCCGGTTCTGGTGGATCATGGGAACATATACCTAACCTTACCATCCTTATAACTCCATGCATTAAATTAAAGTGGTCGGTCTTTTGGTATCTTTCCACAATCGCCATATAACCAAATCATTGAAAATTCTCTCAAAGTGTTTATGATTAAGAAACACATTTTGTTAACACTTTGAGAGTTTTATCATTTTTCAAATGCTCCCCCTTAACATGTGCTCATAGGTAAAGAAAGAAATTTGCACATGTCGGGGTGAGTTGCACTTATTTGAATTGATCGGCTCTTAATAGACATATACCCGAGGGACACGTTTACGTTGCTTAGTTAAAGGGATCCATTATCAGCTTTTAGGTGATAACTAGCCCTAATAACTAACTTGAAGTTGTTAACATTCCTTAAAAAGGAAGTTAGACCCGTCAAAGTATATATCTAAGAAGAGTTTCTCGAAACGGTACTTTCTACTTGGACCAGTCCTCTTCGAGACACGTTTACATCACTGGTTAGACCAGCTTGAAATTATTACCCGGCCAGGACTAGTCTTTTCGATTCACGACTTTTCATGTTTCGTCAATTCATGAGTCAAATTCTGAGTCATAAGCAATTCACGGTTTCTACTTATTATCCGTAAAAACACGCGAAAGACTCTTAGCCACTTGCTCCCCCTCAATATGTGCATATTGATTGATTCAATTTGAAAGTTTTTAAAACTTTGGCACATACGGGTGAGCTTACATTCGAGATTGTTTATTCATCATTTTTAATCACTTGCTTCCCCTCAATATGTGCTTTGAATAAAATCCAAAATCTTTAAAATTTTAGCACATACGGGAGCGATCTTTTGAGTCCAACAACATCTTTTTAAGTCCAAAAACATCACATTTATTCACTTGCTCCCCCTCAATATGTGCTTTGATTAAAATTCAAAATCTTTAAAATTTTAGCACATAAGGGAGCGTTCTCTTAAGTCCAAAAACATCCTTTTAAGTTCCAAAAACATCACATTTAAATCAGTTTTCATATTTAAATCACATTCTCTCCCCCGATCATAAAATTTCAAATCTTTTGAGATTTTGTGATCTCAATTGATTTAAATGATTTTCGAAGAAACTTTGGAGAGAAATGCGATAAGAGTTTAAACGTTTACTGATTTTGAGATACTTTTTGAATTTTTCACTGTTGCTGGTGCACAAAGTTCTTAAAGGTACAGAAATTTTGAGCAAATACGCTCCCCCTCAATTAATGACCCATTTTCAATTTTAACGTTTAATAGTCATTAATGTGAGCGGTAACGTATTCGAGAAAATTTAAGACCGATGGCCACCTTGTACACCACAAAATCTCTTTTGAAGAATTTTAGAAGAAAGAGATTTTGGGAAAAGAAGACTTCTCTTCTTTTACTAAAAAGGTTGCACTGAAGCGTACAACTTTTCGAATAATCCGCACACAGTGAAAACATGGTAATGTGTTTTTCACGGATTTTGAAACCCGGGTTGCTATCTGAAGTAATAGCAAACCATAATATAAGCGTGGGTTACAGTCTGAAGTAACTGCAAGCCATATAAGGCATGTTTTGAAAACATTTTGAACTTCTGATCGAACTTTGTTTAAAAACCCGTGTCATTATTGAATGACATTTCTAGGACCGTAAATGTTATCGATGCCAAAAGGCATGCCTTAAAAACAAACTATTTTTGGTATTTTCTATTTTTCAGATTTTTATGGGTTTTATAGGTTTTATATTTTTGTATTTTTCTTTTCTGGGTACTATATATAAAAGGATATTTGAAGCGAATCCATTACTCCTCATTCCCTTCCTGAAGACTTTTGAGTGATACTGGCATGAGACCCTCCAAACCAAGTTGCTGGAGAATAAATCGAAACCGTTCTCCAGGAAGTGCTTTAGTGAAGAAATCTGCCAGCTGAAACTCTGTCCTTGCGAAGTGAAGTCCACCACATCACTGGAGAATCCATTTGCCCGACTTGCAGCATTGGTGAGAAACATTCTGATAACTTTGATAGAAACACTCTGAGTGAACGATTCCTCAAAATCAATGCCTTTCTTTTGATGATAACCCTTAGCAGCAACCCTTGCCTTATGTTCAGAACGTCATCATGCTCATCAGATTTCACTTTAGGATCCATCTAAGAGCAATAAACATTGTACAGTCTGGAGATGGTGCCAATTCCCATACTAAGAGACGATAGAATTGTATGGAATTATAAAAGCACCATAAGGCAAGTGTGTCCAGATGCCTTCGAGTGGACACCGGTTGAGTCGAATTCCCATTATAGTGAAGATCATGTGGTTGTGGTTATGACACTGATGTGCTTGTTAAGATCTCCTGAAGAAGAAGCTTTAGAAGAAGATTCAGGAGCAAATGTGTCTTAGAACGGAGCGACATCAGGTGGAGCAAATGGATTTACTTCAAACGATTCGTCGACTGCAGTACCTTGATGTACGAAAGGAGATTGTATGTATGATGAAGTTGATGAATGACTTGCTGATGGAGTGTCTTGAGCCATTGAAGTAGAACAAGATGGACCATTTTGATCGTTTGGAACATGAGATGCGATGGCTGGTGGTACCGGTGTATCACCAATTGGCGGCTCAAAGTATTCATCAACCATTTGTTTAGCCGAGATCTCCAAATCCTTATCGGTAGATGGTACATAAGGTA
This sequence comes from Artemisia annua, assembly GCA_014162995.1. Classification (NCBI taxonomy): domain Eukaryota; kingdom Viridiplantae; phylum Streptophyta; class Magnoliopsida; order Asterales; family Asteraceae; genus Artemisia; species Artemisia annua. The sequence continues at coordinate 14,651 of LBNU01032339.1, read as the reverse complement.
CATGCAGGAGTGGGATATTGTACAATAGCTGAACTGGTTGGTTCAGAAGACAAAAGTTTAGACGCGGGCCCTACACTGATGTGTGCAGAAGCCATTTGCTCAGACAGCTCATAGAATGTGACTTGAACGGATTCCAAGACTTTTCGGGTTTGTAAGTAGTAGATTCGGTATCCCTTATGATCTGTAGCATAACCAACGAAGAATTCAATGACAACTTTAGTGACTGCCATTTGTATGGTAAGAGGACCTTCCATGCTGGTGTTGACATTATTGGGTTAGTGGGTATACTTTTTGCATTAGCGCAGTTGACTAGCCAAACAAAGATGATCCTTTTGTGAACAATAGTCTCGGTAGACGTTGTTCAAGATACAAAGAGGAGGATCATTTATGGTACCAAAGTGCAAGTCATTAACACAAAGGTACTATGGCCACGATTGGTTCTTTGAGGCCTTAGACAAAAATTAGATGTGAGAGGACTACATCATGTCAAATCGAGATGGTGTACAAGATAGTGACACGTTTGCCTTGAAGAAGATCAACACCATCCAATTTTCGGATAAAGTACGTGTGTTTACTGAAAGCTACTTCGAGATTGGAATTCCAAAGTTGACCAACAGATAACATGCTGTGCCCAAGTCCTTCCTCGTAGTATACCCTGGAAATTTATTCAGTCACCGGAGACATAATCTCCATACCCCATACGTGTGTCAACCTGGTAGTACCCGAATCTAACTATCCCGATAGACTTATTCATGAAATTCTTGAGCCTTGAGCCATCTCTGATTAGTTTAAACAGATGTTGACATGAGTACCAAATTTAGAGAGTAGTTCAGTACGTTGAAGAAGTCTATAGTCAATATCTCTTAAACCTTCATCACCAAAGCCTTTGAGGTTTCTGAAGCTGTAGATGCCATGAAATAATCTTAAGCGGAGTTTTACAACTCTTGTGACTTAAACCGAGAGATCGATTCTCTCCCGGGATTTTACTAAAGTCAACAAAAGAAACCGAAAGATGTGATATGCGATTATGGCTTAGAGTGAGATCTTGGATAAGTCACAATCTGCACTAAGTGTCAAGTTGCGACAAGTCAAGTTACAATAGATCCGATCGTAATGAGTCAAGTCGTAAGGATTAACTCACAACGTCAAATTACAATCAGACTAATCGAAACGACTTAAGTTACAACAATTCACTAAGCGCAAGTAGTTAACAAATCACTAGAATCTCACAGCTGAGTTAATCACTAGGCACCACCAAATTGTTGAATTTTAGCCTACTTATTATAAAGCTTTGGTAGCTTAGCAAAGTATCATCTCACGCTTGAATGGTTCTTCTCATCTTTCTTCCAGCTGAAAGGCTGAAGTAATGCGTACCACAAGTATCCAGAGACTACTTCCCCCAAGTAGTTGAAGTGATGCAATCAGTCTCATTATATGAAGCTCAAAAACCTGAAGCACACTTGTACCTCTTTTATCATCAGAAACTGTTTCTTACATCTCTTCCCCCACGTAGGTGGAATAATACACCAAAAGAACGAGTTAGAACATTGATCTTCTCTGCGGTTATGACATTTAACTTCCCGGAATAACTTCAATTAGGAAGAAGTATAAAGCTCATCATGTGTACTCGTTGTGTGTTCCAATGTATGTCTCCTTCCCCTTTGCTATTTTTGATACTTCAGAATCAGCCACACATTATATGCACATACAACTTGAAATTTTGTGAGAAGAACAACATATGCTTAGATGTATCCTGTGAGAATCAACTGCTACAGAAAATCTCTCTTATGACTATCTTATCAACCCTCATGAAAAGTCGGCTATTGCTAAGACCACTTTGTGAAGTAAACCCGATATTCCCAACTTTGAAGAAGAAGTAGAATTCCTCGTTTTTGTGACTTAAACTTGCACCATTGTATGACAAAGAGCGGTGTAGAGACTTCATGCATCGAATCCCTAAGTACTCTATACTCTTCAACCATCCAACCATCGAGTATAAGACGTACATCACCTCTTGAATACCGACAACTTCGTGTGAGTTGTGACACTGAATGTGATAGTTATTTTGTGGCAATAGAAGAGAAGATTCACCAAAATAACTAGATACCCAAGTCATCGTCAATGTATAGATTAAAGGCTCGAACAACGATCCCGAAGATACTAAGTACACATACCCGTAAAGTTTCACTTCAATCTCAAATAAACAGTACCAAGTAAACTCTTGTGATCACTTAACATTCCATTTCCAAATTCTTAGCCGACATTTTTCTTTACATTCTTGTGGTTGATTTATAGAGTGCACATTAGAAGGAACAACAATCCGTGAAGAAGGGGATTCTTCAGAGTCCGATTTTGGGAAAGGAATACCAGAAGACGGATCATTATTCATGTGCAACTTCAATATCATGATAGTCATCATCAACACCTTGAGGAATAACTGGAGATTGGGTTTCGTGAGTAGTATGAGGCATACTTCTAAGTGATGCATCTTGATCAATGAGATAGGAAGAAGATGAACCAAGAGCAAACAGAAACCGAAGAAGGAGCTTCAGAAACTAGATGTCCAACATTCTTTGAAGCTTGGAAGTATTCATCAAACACAAATCCCAGTCATTCTTAGTGAATGGAGCATTAGGTGTCAGAGGAGAGTCGAATGACCATTCTTCAAGCATCAATCATCATGTATTAAGTGTTTAAAAATACACTCAATCATGTAGATTATTCACACGAAGTTTGCCACTTTTGATTTAATACGCATAAAATCAAAAATTGCATACAAAGTGAGTGAATAAGCATACACTCAAAAATTTCATACGAAGTTTGCCATTTTTGATTGAGTAGCAAGTGAATGAAAAACACTATCAATCAAGTATTTCATTCGCCCAAGTAGCAAGTGAATGAAAAATACTATCAATCATGTATTTCATTCTCCCTTATCCCCCTCAAAAATTGCAAACGAGGTTGTAATTTTTGATTGACCAAGTGTATAAGAATTCGATCAAAGATAGGTAGAACTACTTGATGAATGAACGAACATGGAGAAAGCATGAAGCGTGTTTGTTGAAGATGATCAAAACCAAGAAGATTTCTCTTCTTCCGAAGATAAGGCGCACTGAATCGTACACCTTTCCTTTCATTGATGAACGGGGCCTGAAGTGTTGTCAGCAGACACCATAATGATGAAATTGAGAACCGAGGCTTGAACTGAATTGTCCAAACGTCATAGTCTTTGAAGAACGAGGCTTGAACCGTTGTGTTCAAATGTCATACATTGAAAAACGAGGCCTGAACTGATGTATTCAGACGTCATGAAGCACATGCATCAACATCGACATTCCAAAACTCCTGAAGCTGGAGAAATGATTGCTATAGGCCTCCAGACATTGAGTTTTCTCATATAGTGAATGATTGATGTACCTGTAACTGAGTAAGGACTACGTGCACTAACATCACAAACTTGATTGCATATATATGGGTTAGTGACAACAGTATCCAAACCCTTAGGGGTTTCATGGTCAACCATGCCATTATCTTTAGTGAGCACCTTTCCGGTAGGAACCCATTTAAGTCCAACGTGCTTGAAAATTCTACCGGTTGGAACCCACTTATGGCAAGTTCTGGGATTACCCAACTTCTTATGCATAGCGGAAGGTTTATTAATATTCCTAGACTCCAAAGATTTAGGAGTTGGTATCCACCTAGGAGAAACTTTCGGTTTATTTTGCTTCACATGCATTGTAGGTGACTTACGATAATCCATAGACTTGGCAGGTAGAAACTTAGCATTGTTCCTCAATACACTAGGAGGCATCCTATAAGGTTGAGAGCCTAAGATACCATCCTTTTGAAGTAGAGCCCTTTTCCTAGCTTTTTCAAGATCATAGTTCTTGTACAAGTCCTTTATATCATAAGTATTTTGAACCTTAATGTTAGGTTTTAACACTGTTTTCGAACTAATCCTAGAGGAGCTGGCTGTAGGGGTAACTACTTGATGAGGCTTAGCAGAACTAGAAGCAATACATTTAGGCAAATAATGTGTAGTGACTGGTTTTGTCAAAACTTATTCCGCATCAACTTGGGAGGCAAACCGAGTTTTTGAAAAATTTGGTCGTTCAGATCTAAACGCAGTCGGTTGTCTAACAACTGAAGGGTTTCGATTCGATGGTAAAACCAGTTTCCCCAAGATTGATGGTTTTGCAAACTTAGTGTTCACACTATTCCCTGTTGCTTTTCTTAGCTCATTTTTTAATGCTGCAATTGTGAAACCCTTTTCCATGAGTTGAGCTTTTAATTAATTATTATGGGCAATCAAAGAAGTTGTTTGTTCTAACGTCTTAGTTCTTGTTTCTTTGATTGTCTCGTTAAGATTTTTACACTTCATTTTCAAAGACTCATTTTCCACAAGTAACATAGCCACATTTTGATCTAATTCAATAGCAGCACATTCATGTTTAGCCTTAACTTCATTATACATGTCACAAAACTCAGTAATACGTTTTTTCAGGTTTTTGATTGTCAAGTTCTTTGTTTCAAGCTGAGCTTTCAAATCATTAATCATAAAGAATTCACGGAAATCAGGAAGTTCCGGAATTTTACATGGTTGGTTAATCTGAAGACTTTCTTCCTTTTGTTGCATTGCAATTTCAAGAGAAATACAATGTTTTTCAAGCTGTAAAAATCTTTTTGAAAGTTCATTAAAAACTTCTTTATCAACCATATCATTGGATTTAAAAGCATCAGCCATAAACATAGAACTTAACAAACCATCACGTTCAGCATCCTGATCACTTTCTCCCCCTTTATGACTCATATTTGTTGAATTAGACATGGTATTGCTATCAGTCTTTTCCAACAAATTTGTGTCATAATTGAGTTTGATTTGATCAGTATGCTGACGTTCATTAGAGAGCACATTTTGTTGAACAATTAAGGGTACCTCAGCACATGACATTTGTTCATTAACCGGTCTAAAATCAACCTCCACGCCATGGGTGACTAGAGTCACCGAACTGCTAGTGGTGTCAAGTTTGTCAGTCTCTGATCCTTTACGCATCATGACACCTAACCCAACATCCAACGCTTTACCCGAATCGTCAATACCATCACATGATTGTACCAGAGATCCCTTCACTTTGTCGTCATCCAAACGTCTGTGTTGTGCTCTTTTCTCAATGAACACCTTAACATCACCCATGAGTTGGATGAGTGTAACTCTGAACGTGTCAACCTCAATTCCCGTGTGTTTAGCAAAACAGCTTTTAGTCATCTCACTGTAATAGTCATACTCCAGAGTGAATTTTGAATCAAAGAATACTTGGAGTTGTTTGTGAAGTACACTAAGAGCAGCCATGGATCCAGTTTTGGAAGATATTCCTTGGTCAAGTTGTTGTTGCAATTGATCTAAGTTAAGAATCATTGTGTATGTGAAGATCTGAACATCTTGACCAAAGAGTGTTGCAAACGCACGTTCGTATCCCATTATGAATTCAGTTCCCTTAACAAGTACTGAGAGTTGTGAGTGAAGTTGTCGAAAACATTCTATGCAGCTTTCATTTCCAACGTGATGCACTTGTTGTGCCTGTTGCACTTCATTCTCTTGTGAATTTGAGCACAAAGAATTCCCATCGGCACACACATAATCATACACGTTTATCTGTTTTACATTTATGGGAATCTTATGTTTAATCATCTCGTATAATCTGAGTATCTCAGATTTGGAAGAGTCTGAAGTAGAGGACATGATGTGATTGTTGGTGACGTGAAGTAATGGTGAGGTCTTGAGGATAATAAAGGAGTCTTCGTAACTCGTTTACACTTTTACAATGAAACCACAAAAGTTAACTCCACACGAATCCGAATAATCTCAACTCAAAATAATACTCAATCTCAGATTCTTTGACGCTCATAAAAAAAACCGTTAACCAAGAAATATCTCAACGACTTATCATCAAAAACCCGAGAAATAATGGCACCCAAATATCGTCACTTGGTCCCAACAAAGTAAAGAAATATAACGTCCAAACACCACAAGTTGTCCCTTTACGAACTACACAGCTCGTCCTTAGATAAATAGCCCAACAGACCACAGGTTCAACTAAACAATTCGTCCAGCCCACTTCAAATTAAAGCCCATAATCAAACCCTAATAATCCGGTATAAAAGACTAACTAATCACACCACAACCTAAATCTTATAACCCTAATCTCACATCAGTACGCAGCCACGAATACTTCTATCTGATTTTCACCCAAAAACTCGGCCACTTTCTGGTATCAACCTAATACCCAGTCACTAAACTAAACAATTCGACCCTTGTACCTTTAATCCAAACTCAGTCTAACTCTTTTAGCTTCTTTCTGCTATGAAAGTCGAACGAAGATCAGGGCTTGTTCTTCCAAGGTAGGTTGTTTTGTATTACGTTTGGTTGTTCTTTTCAAATCGAAACCTCGAAACGACCAATGATGAAATATCTCACAAAGTTTTGGTGAATCGTTTATAGATTGAAGAGATAATCTGAGGTCTTAGTTGTTTTCCTTTTGGTGTTTCGACTCAGTTGAAGTTGTGTGGGGTTGATTGTTGTTTTGTATTATGTTACAATTTAACCAAATGAAGAATGGAGAGATAACAGACTTGTTAATCTCTTCTTCTAAAGTTTTCGGATATTAGAGGAAGTGAAAGCTTCAAATTAGATCTATGATGTGCAAATGTTTTCGTACAATTATCTTTAACGATTCTTGTTTGAGAAATGGTTTAGGATTAGATGAAGTTAATGGATCCGCTGCTGGAATCTAAACAAGGTAACCACTAACAACTATACTTGAGATAGCCGCTGTCTAAAAGATCTAACCGCTGATGAGATTAAATTAGGGCAGCGTATGGTTTAGACAAGGCCTAAAATAAGACTAACCGCTACACAGAAAATTAACCGCTGCTCAAATAGCAAAAAAGTAACCGCTGCTTAAGTGACAAGAAAGTAAGCGAATGAGGGAACCACTATGTAAACTAACCACTGGACCAGAAGTAGACGCTAGATTAGAAAACCGCTATAAAAACTGGAGCTAACCGCTGAAAAATAATCTAAACGCTGGGCCTAAAGACAAAACAGTCACAGTCTTTCTTTTGTCATATTACACCCCTTTTGGTTATCTGCCAGTACAAATGAGCCCAAGATATCAAACCGCTGGTAAGAAATTTTTTAAGAACAAACCGCTGGTAAGAAATATTCAACCCAAAACACCCACGAATGATCCTAAACGCAACTCTAAACACATGAAATACACATATAAAACATCAAACCCAGCGGAAACGACCTTACAAACCATGAAAGTACAGCCATAAAACAATTTAAACCATAAACAAAGACCAACACAAGATATACCACTAATACACCTTGAACCAAAATAAAACCACAAAGAAACCAAGAAAATCCGAGAGAAATCACGTCCCAAAATGTAACCTTGGCTCTTAATACCAATTGTAGAACACTAATATTATATCATGTTTGGTTTGTTGTGGTTATGGATCTAATAAAGAAAGAAAGAAAGAAAGAAAGAAAGAAAGAAAGAAAGAATGAGAATGAATTTTAGAGAGAGAAAGAGAGAGAGAGGGTGAAGCCTTAGAGAGAGAAGGTGAAACCAAAAAAAAGAAAATAGATTGAGAAGGCTTACCCTCTCCAAGGATGGAGAGGGTATTTATATGTACATGGGTTTTGCCACTTGGGCGTGCCACTTGGGCTGCGGATCAGGTATATAGTGGGTAAAGACCCGTCCTTCTTCCGCGAACTAATATACTTCTAAACTACGTTTAACTAACTATTGTAACTACTACGAGCTAAACAATGCTTAATCATATCTGGGGTGACCGAATCTTTCTTATACAAAAATCGTATTCCTAACACTATGAGTTTATACAAGTGATAGATTCAACATACACATATTGAACAAAAATGTGAATCTATTACAAAACAAAGAAACCTACAAACTATGTAAACGCTCAAGCTTTGAGCTGCCAACCAGGTGCACATCCCTCTTAGCTTCCTCCAGCCTCCTCAACAAGTCACTATCTTGGGGTGACACTGTCCCCACGCTCACAGGTACTCCATCAGACCTTGGTAGATGAGCTGCACCAACGCCACAAAGGATGGCCTTCCCCGCTACACCCTTCTTCTTTGCAAGCCTTGTAGCATGAGCCTCTAAGGACTCCTTCAGGGGGACCTCCTTCTCAATAAGAAACGGGTTGAGGATGTCCCGAGGGCGAACAAAAACAGGTACCTGTAGCTGCGACATTTCTGGCTTCAGGAAATAATCAAGTTGTGCCTCAGCGCCCTCTCCCGTGTGCCTCGCCAAGGTCAACCCCTCCATGATAACACCTATGGGCTAGTCTTGGTCGTGCTCCAATCGAGCAATATGAGGAAGCTCACACAGTTTCATCTTCTCCATAGCAGCGACAAGCTCAGCATAGGCGTTNGCGAACAAAAACAGGTACCTGTAGCTGCGACATTTCTGGCTTCAGGAAATAATCAAGTTGTGCCTCAGCGCCCTCTCCCGTGTGCCTCGCCAAGGTCAACCCCTCCATGATAACACCTATGGGCTAGTCTTGGTCGTGCTCCAATCGAGCAATATGAGGAAGCTCACACAGTTTCATCTTCTCCATAGCAGCGACAAGCTCAGCATAGGCGTTACAATTATAACCTGGCACTTCCGCGATTGGCACCGTCAACAGTTTGCCCTCGTGCAGCTCCTCCACAACCTCCGCCTTGCCATGCGCCAGGGCGCATTGAACAACATCCCCAAAGGCCCCTATCACTTCTCGGGACTCTAAGGTGCTCAGCGCAGCCAGACGAAGACCATGGCTGATTAGCCACCTGCGAATAAAACAAATATTCCCATTGTATTATAAACAACAAGTTCAAAAGAATTGAATGCTATGGGATTAAATGGAAGCAAAGGAATTAAAAGCTACCTGCGCTCAGCAATGGAGGATACCATGTGCGGGTATAGCTCCTCATCATACTCTATACTAAGCTTGCGCAGCTTATCCTCCTGCTTCTCCAACGCATCCTCCACAGTCTTTCGGAATTCATCTAGCTGTGAGAAGTGTTTGCTCTTGTTCTGCTCCATATACTTCAACGCCCAAAGGCAAGTGGTCTTATACTGATCAAAAGCAGAACGTTCTTGGCTCACTTGCGCCCAGAGCAACATCTTCTCATCAGCAAGCTTCCGGGCGTACGATTTGTTGACTCTATGGAAGCGTGAGCACTCGCCAACTGCGCCTTCAGCAGTGCAATCTCCTCATCCTTCTGCGCACTGCTGCTCCCTTCACCAGCATACTTGGCCTTAAGCTGAGCAACCAGCGCGGCCTGATGCACAAAAGCCAAGGTAAGCACCTCTATCAGTTGCTCTGCTGGCATATCCTCACATGCCTTCGAAGGCTCATCCACCTGAGCCTGACTCGCCTCAGGTGACAACTTCTCACGCTGCATCACCCCCTGCAGCTTCATCACTGCACGCAAAGGACAAGAAGTCAAGGTTATTATATATAAAAAAATGAATGAATGAGGCATAGGTCTCATTACTTACTTGGGAGAAGGAGTCTTAGCCGTATCCTGCGCAGTGATGGATGGCGACACATCCTCTTCTGATGATGCATCCACAGAAATACGGTGGCGTCTTCGGTTGGAGGTGCTCGTGCCATCATCGCCAAAAACCTTCTTGCGCTTTACACCCTGGCCAGCCCCCTCTGGCGCATCCACAACCTTGACAATCTCCACATCTTCTGAAGAATCGCTGCGCGACAGTTCCACCTCTAGGGATTGTTCCCTAGGGATGGGAACATTGCGCACAGGGGTCGCCTCTAAGGTTACTGAAGGAGTAACCTCTGACTCCAGTGCGAGCTCCATCGTGCGCCCCGCAGTGGCCTCAAGTACGGGCTCCTCACCTTCTCTTAAGGGGCGCACCCCCACAGTCACCTGTTTCGGCCTCGCCAAGTGCACGACTTGAAATAGATCCATCTCTACGCAACAAGCAACAACAAAGAAAAAAGAGTTACATAAGCTACTATAAGAAAGAGCGCTTACACTAATAAGCGAAGGAGAAGGAAGGACAAGCACCCACCCTGGTTATCCTCATCCAAGAAGGTTGGCACTTCGCCAGGAGGCTGGAAGTGGTTGCGACTTATGCCTAGGTGCAACAACAACTCTTCGGGGTAGGCTCTGATCGGAATACGATTGGCATTTATCGTTTCCACGTCAGCTACGCTACACGTCTGTAACACCCCCAAAATTTTACCATGACAGCGGAAGACTTTTATAATTTACAGCGGAAGACCTTTTAATTTACAGCGGAAGACTTTTTAAAATAACGGCGGAAGACTTTAATATAACAGCGGAAGACTTTTGGGTGTTACTTCGAGGATCTTTTCACAATCACAGAAACAACACAAAGTGATGTTTAAAAGTTTACTTTGTTTCAAAATACCATATATTAAGATGTTCACATTTTAACAACACATTTATTTATTATGAAACAAAGTATTTATTTAAGTCCACATGCCCACTCCGTGCCTTCATAATTCTTCTTGTTTAGTTCCTGAGATAAACATGCTAAAAGTCAACATAAAGTTGAGTGATATTCATAGGTTTGAAAGTTAAACAGTTGAACACAAGATATAGTCATTTATTGCAAACGTATGCAATCAAACAAGTTGAAAAGAATTCACATATACCCGTTATTGCATTAAGCTCATGACACACAACGATTTGACAGCCAATCATATTTAAAAATATGACGCAATATAATATATAATATGCCCCTCCAAGATAGGTCTTTGCCAGTAACCATGTCATCAAAAATAAGTGCGTTTGGAGTTTCCTCCAACGACCAAACGGGGATTGTCCAGCCCCAAATTATGATCTATCCACCATTTATTACGTTTACAAATCAGTGATTTAAGGTCATGAATCTAGGGTCTTTTGGCCAATTAGCTACTTAAGCAATAATATACGGTCAGCCGGTATATCAATATACCAAAATAAAAGACTTGTGTTCGGTTTTAAGCATGTATCCCCCCACTAAAAACAAGTTTAAACAAGGTGGCCTACTGAACCACCTAAAAAGTAGTACATGTTGTATCGTAATCTCAACAAAGCAAGGAAACGGCTTACCACCACAACCTAAAAGAAATGCAAGTTTCAGATTCGATAGTCTAATCCGGTTTTATCATGAATGCAGTAATTAGTTGAACGAATCCGTGGTTTGTTTTAAATGCTTAAAAGTTCAAAACAAAGTTATATATAAATATAACTTGTAAGTAACACATGATCGATGATTGAACGGAAAGTTTACATAGATTAAGTCATATGAAATCACTGAATAAAGAAATAAGTACGTTTCGTTATATAGTAATATATTAATTATATATACGTATATAAATAACTTATTCCGTTTCTTTAATTCCCTAATACACGTTCTTCCATATAATATTATATTATTTTTATAAAATAGTATGTTACAGAAAATCTTTAAGTTTCCAGATTAATTTTCATCCTAACGATAATAGAATTTTAAACCGTAGTCCAAAGTTAAAATAATAATTACATTTCTTAGCTCCAAAAAGTATTACATTTACATTCTCACTCCCATGTTTCAAATATTAATCAGTTTCTAACTCATAAAAAGAAGTTTTGACAGTTTATACCCAAAGTTTTCCAAGTTTTAACATTTTTTAGTTCGGTTATGAAGTTTTGCAATTTTAGTCCAAAAATTCACCAAACTTGGAATTTTAGTTTTTATACTTTTTCAAGTAAGTTCAATATTTTAAATTAACTTATCATCAACTGCTTATTGTTTTAAAAAGTGCTTATTTTTTACATGGCCTTAACGAGACATAAACAAGGCCCAATAACCATTTTTTGATCCAATGGGCTTATGAAACTTTGGCCTGGACCTGGGCTTGTGTTTATGAGTCTAAAAATAATTAAAAAGTTGGGGCTTAGTGTGATCAGCTTATCTCAAAAGCTTATTGGGCTCTAATAAGCCACGTTAGGTTGTAAATTTATAGAAAACTTAGTTTGGTTGATTCCAAAATGAGGTCGGGCAAAAGGGTACAAATAAGTTTATAAGTCGAATAAATAAGCCCTCTTGTTTGTCAACCAAAGGTGGAAATGGGTTCGAGTTATAAAAATATTGTGCATGTGCAATAAGGTTTTTACGAGGCCAAAGTGATTTGAGCATAACTTAGTTGTAAACCAGTTAAAGACTTAGAAATATTCAATGTTTTTAATCTTATACGAATGGGTCACATGACTTTCAAACGTGGTGAGATTTAGTTGAGTAAACGTATGGATCATGATCGAATATTTGTCACCTTCCATTTTGTTAGTATATTAGACAATTAATATGTCGAATAAAATATATATGTTACGTTCTTATATTACGAATAATAGGTAAGTAAACATGCAAACTCATTATTAACGAATGAAAAACAAGGAAAAATAGTGTCGAGTGGTCTTACTTCACCTCAAAAGGTGGGGTTTTATGGTACGTATGGGTCGAAATGGATCAAAGGATCAATGTGGTTCTTTCACGTTCACAAGGTTCAAGACGAAGCTTAAGCAAGTTACTATTGGATCTTCTTTCTACACTTCGTACGCTTCCACCAACTTCTTGTCCCACTTTGTATATACTTCTCACGTAAGTATATATTATGGTACGTATGTGTGTGGTGAGTATCAGTAAGTTGCAATGGGATGTTTATAAAAGGCTCATGAAAGTCAAGACAATGAGTTAGGCTAAAGAATGTGGTGTGTTGGCTTGGTTCCATAGTGNTCTGTTCATTCGTGACATCTCACAAGGAGTACAGTGTTCGTTTGGTTGCCATTGGAGAAGTTGTAAGGTGCTAGGGAACAATGTGACACGTTTTTAGTTATCTTGTCCACATGAGTTATGTAGTTTACTTTGGCCAAATTTGAAATAGTAAACGAGTGAGACATTTTATAAACTTGGTCATTTCTATTTATTTGCTTGGTGGTGAATCGACATATGAAATAATATGTTGGTGTTGTGTGTTGAATTCGTAAGAAATAGGGTGCGTTTGTAAGGGGGTCGCGACTGGACACAAAAGAAAAGAAAAAGAAAAAGTTACATAGGGTTCGTTTGGGCTTGTAAAGCCTTGTGGGCTTTTGGTTTTCGTCTGGCCCAACAGAAAAATTGAATTAAGGGCCCGTTTGGTGTAGTAAATGGGTTTAAGTGGCCCAATGGGTCACGGGGGCCCACTTAGTAAGTTTCACAGGTCGGGTTACGATCCAATAATATTAGTGAGTGATCTCAAGAATTTTCGTAGGCTCGGGGAAATATATATAAATAGTACACGGTAATTAAACAAAACGTATATTTATATAAATATAAACGTTTAAATATATTCGCGATAATTAGACTATCTAGGTTTGTGTGCAAGCATCGTTCCTAGGCAAAAGATAAATTACAATTTACCGTTGTGATTTATATATCAAGTCACATATAAAAAAAAAATTTGTCACTCGTAAAAAGGGATATTTAAATAACGAAATACCTTTATTCCAGTTTACGTATTTACTAATCGTACGGGAATTTACGAGAGGCTACAGTACATACCCCTTACAATGAATTCCGTCCCGGAATTCGAGTCTAAGATGGTTGCCACGGGTGTTTATGAGAAAAGATGTGGGTACTTGGTGCGAATTTGATCCTCGCGCTCCCAAGTGTACTCCGGTCCTCGTTCGGAGTCCCAACGAACTTTAACGATAGGTATACGGTTATGCTTAAGTTGTTTGATTTCCCTATCCATGATTTCCACTGGTTCCTCAGTGAAAATGAGTTTCTCATCGAGTCGAATTTCTTTCAGTGGGATGATGAGAGATTCATCCGACAAACACTTCTTGAGGTTTGACACATGAAAAGTGTCATGAATCCTACTAAGTTCTTCTGGTAATTCGAGTTTATAAGCAACAGGTCCATTCCTTTCCAGGATGTTAAAAGGACCGATATATCGTGGGTTTAACTTTCCACGCTTTCCGAAACGTATCATTCCTTTCCAAGGCGATACTTTTAACAAAACTCGGTCTCCAATCTAAAAATCCATGGGTTTTCGTTTTAAGTTGGCATAACTCTTTTGCCGGTCTCTGGCAGCTTGTAAACGTTGTTTGATCTGAACTATCTTTTCCGTAGTTTCATGTACAAGGTCTGGTCCAGTAAGTTGTACTTCTCCAATTTCTGCCCAACAAACAGGTGATCTACACTTTCTACCGTAGAGAGCTTCAAACGGTGCTGCTTTTATGTTGGCATGATAACTATTGTTATAAGAGAATTCAACTAAAGGAAAATGTTTATCCCATCCTTTTCCAAAGTCGATGACACATGCTCGAAGCATATCTTCCAAGGTTTGGATGGTTCTTTCGCTTTGCCCATCGGTTTGAGGGTGATACGCGGTGCTCATATCTAGCTTTGTTCCTAAAGCTTTTTGCAAAGATCTCCAGAAATGGGATGTGAAACGACTATCACGATCGGATATGATTGAAATCGGTACTCCATGCCGAGATACTATTTCCTTTATGTATAATTGAGCGAGCGTATTCATCTCGTCGGTTTCTTTGATTGGTAAGAAATGTGCGGATTTCG
>LBNU01032338.1:70943-92341 GCA_014162995.1 Artemisia annua | reverse complement strand
TTTACATGTCATTCGTCAAACCTTTTGTGTCTTATACTATTTTCCGCTGCAAACTCTATTTATTTTTCCGCTGCAACTTTGACTAAAGAGTACTTGTACTCTAAACGGTTTGTAAATCGAATGATATGTTTTGGTCACATTTCAAACGTCCCGAGTTGTGGTCGTTTACTATAAATGTGCCTGGTTTCTATTTTCGTAATACCCCCAGCACTGTAGCTGCCATATTCGAGTTGGGGGTGTTACACCATGGATTTTTCCTTTTGGATTCCAAATAATTGACTAGCCCACAAGGATATGGCTTGTGGTAAAAGCTGTGGAAAACCATATTTGGTAATCAATTCACCAAAGTTGATTTATTCAACCAAAGAATTGGCTAATCCTGAGCAAACGGCTACAGGTAAAGACAACTCAAATCCGTTTATAGTTGATGATTTACTAAAAATCATATGGTTATCAGTGTACCATAGTTTTTGAACTTAAACATTTGGCTACTCCAGTAGTGATGGCTATTGGTAAAGAGACATCAAATCCATTATTTTCAATGACTCACCTCTCAAAGGAGTTAACACACCTGGATGTGATGAGAATAGTATGAAACTAATAAGTTTTTGATGTACATTATGTCATTTGTTGCTGCAAAGATCTGGAGTATAAAGTTTGGTCACTCATAGAGATGTGGATATTTTGATTCTTTGCTGCTGATGTTCGTTTTCAATCCTCTTATTCTGCTAATGTTAAGATCTATCAAGAATCTTGAACTTAACCAGGTCAAATTCAAGATTAGGGGAGGATTGTTGGGAATTATGCTAAGTAAGGATTCTGCTGAAGAGCTGGAATCTGCTGAAGATAACTTTCTGCGGATATAGATAAACCGCGTATTTTGTAATTTAGTTAGCATATACATGAGTTTTATTAGGAGAAGATAATGCATATCTTTTATAGTTTATAGATTATACGTTTCTTGTGAAACGGTTTAGGGTTAGGGTTCCTTGTCTATAAAAGGAACATCTTATTATATTTTATGTACGAGTTTGAAAAACAAGTTTTAGATTTGATAAAAGATCCATAGAGGATCAAAGAGTTCTTAGTATTCTGTGTTATTACTTGTGTTTGTTTTCGCTTTAGAATACAAGTATTGGATACTTTCTATTAGTGTGTTTGTGATTACATAAACATTGCTAACGGTTCACGAGTGCTCAAAGATCTATCAAGGTCTTAGTTTCAACAACATGAAGTAATAGTATGTTACTGTTCATACACCCATTTTTAGGCAAAATTTTAAACTTTTGTTTACACTATGCAACTCTGAATCATTATGTGCTATGTGATTCACACTTACCTTGAATGAGCTCACACGCAACCCACAATGACCTGGACAAGGCACAACGTAACTATGGATCAGTTTTGATCACAAGTGCAACACTTTGCACTTCCAATATCCACATATGAGAATTACACCTCAGTGGACCCACAATATCCACATATGAGAATTACACTTAAGTGGACCCCACTATACTAATACAAGCTATAATGCACATTGTGGGACTCACATTACTCATAGTGGACCTCACATTGCCAATGTGAACTATTTCACACTCTTTGGCTCTATATTTAAAATATTGCCACATGCCCTTCTCCTATTGGTTCTTGCATTGATCTTATTTTTAGCCCACGAAATGAAATCCATAACAAACCAAACTCAATATTTATCGAATTATTCATGATGAATTACAAGTAGAACTGGAAGTGAATGGAGAGTGTGAAAACTTGAATGGAATGGAGTATGTATCAAAATGAAAAAGATATATGATATTGTGCAAATAATAACTGAATATGAATATGATTGTGCTAAAAATCTGGGATGCCATTGAATGATAGCTTTCATGGTGAAGTGAGATGAAGAACCAGGAAGAAAATAAACGCTCTGTTTTAATGAGACCGTATTCTTATTCAATGATATTGTGAAATTTAAGATTACTAAAATGCCCTCCATGCTATATAAATTAATTTTTATTAATTTTCTTTTTTTCTTTTTTTGTGATTTAAATGTATTGACACATGCCCTTTTCCTAGTGGTTCTTGCATTGATGTTATTTTTAGAACTTTAAGGATGATCTCATATGATCTCATTCGTGGGCTAAAAATAAGATCAATGCAAGAACCAATAGGAGAAGGGCATGTGGCCATTCCTTGTGGAACCATTACTTGCACACAATCAAGGTAGGTGAATATGTAACTTGACATAATTAATCTCGATCACCAGAAGAAAATCTATTATCTAATAACATGCAAGACAAGAATCTCACTAATTGGTCAATGTATTTCTATAGATATTGTATTTAAAATGATTGAAAAGATGTATGGATAATCTTAGAAAAACGTATGAAGGAAATGAAAATAAATGTACATAAGGAAAAGATAATTGATATTTTCAATTTGTAAAATTGAACCTCATTAGATGCTCGACTTTAGTTAAACTGTTAAAACCATATCATAAGTGCGTCGCATGGTTTTGCCTAAATGGTCTGATATTGAACATCATGTGATTGATTTTCGGAATATATGTTGTTATTCTGCACCTAAAGTAAGGATCAATTGGTTGCTTTGAATAATCAAAATCATATAATCCATCTCTATCTTCTTTTATTTGACATTTCAAGTATTACAAGTCATTTATTTCAGCCGATTGTTACGGTATTAAAAACTTAGTGTTCACTTGACAAATTTACCAAATTGTGTTCTATTTAATATTCAGGTGGTTTCGTATCACGCCTTCTAATTGTTGTGTCATCATCAGGTAATGAATCACAACAATGTAACCTTTTCTTTAGTAGAGTCTTATTGGATCGATTAATTAATGGGTCACAATGGGTAGTTTCTACAGGCCAAAGCAGGTTTGACCTGTTTGGGATAAACCAGATTTCTGCTTGTCTAAGTTCTGATATCATCAAAAATTTTGAATATAAAGACAAAGTTCTTGATCCTGATATGAATGTTACTAACAGTATTATTTTATAACTTCTGTATATTGTAAGAGTGTGGCATGTCGAATATATTGTTATTTTTTTATTGTGGCATAGGTCACGAAACTAGCGGTTAAAATGACAATGAAGACATGTTCTTAATTTTTCCTTCAGATGGTTTGCAGGGAGAACTCAGTGACGAGGCTGTTGTTTGAATCATACATAAAAATCCAGGAAATGTAACCTTCTACACTTATGGCTCTTTGTCTTTTTTATTTGAGTTTCTTTTTTGTTTGAGGTTTGGGTGTACCAAGAAGAGATGATAAAAATGGTAGGGTGGGTTACGGGTCAAAATGGGCACATTATTACTGCAAGTAGAAACAGGACATGCCAGAGTGGGTTGAGCTGAAAACATTTTTTGGTCCGAATTTTCATAAATAACTGGTGTGTTCTATAATTACAAAATTTGCGGTATTTCAAGAACAATCTGAATATTTGAAAGAAACAATGTAATAGCATGTATGCATTAATACACGTGGGGTACCTTTCGACCTGCTTGGCCTGTTCGACATGTATATGATATAAAGAGAATAGAAAAGGGTGTAAGGGGACATTTACACAATGATATTATGGTGGTGGTTTTTTATTTCCACCATGATCAATGTTGGTCCAATGGAGGTGGTCATTCAGATGGTTTCTTTCAATATTTTATATACTACATTGTGTTTATCTCGGTATATGTTTTTAGACTTCAACTTCCTTTTTAACTTCCACTTCTGTTTTTATAGGTTTTGCTTTTTCTTATAAGTTGAGAGGACATAAAAGGCAGCCTCAAAACTCTGTAACAAAAGATGTACAAACATGCTATGCGTCTGTAAAAAAGCGTGTTCTAGATTGTGGCCCGACATTGTTTGGTGTGGATGCTGCAACAAGGTCTCATGGTTAGAGATTGGTCTCTTTAATGGTAAGCCTCTTACTAAAAAAATGCAAACGCTCTATTTTCTATCAGCCTATATTGAAATCTTGAAATATATGCAATATCATAATTTTACTATATGTTTGATTTTAAATAACTAACAACTAATGATGTTATTAACTGTAAGAATAAAACTAATTAACAATTTTGCATTGACTAAATATTGACATTTTTATATATAAATTGATGCCTTTTTCAATCTGATCTTATACATAATTGATCTCTATTATCTCTTCCTTTTTACGTTTTATTGTGAGTTTTGTGTGATCAATATATATCGTTTTACGTTTTATTACGTGTATGTTAGGCATAAATGAAAATGATGCAACTGATGATTATGATCATGATGATGACAAGTGAGCAAGTGATTGACATCTGTGTTTGGTTCTTCTATGTGCTTTGGTGGTACCATCACCAAGAGCCCTTGCATTCGGAAACCATAAAATAATGACGTCACAAATGCTTCATAACATTATTACTCTACCAGTTTTTTATAATTGTGGTATGCAGGCGGAAAGTGTGGAAAACTAGAAGGGGGGTTGAATAGTTTTCCCTCTTTTTCGTTTTATAAAATGTTCGTTTCAAAATCTTTGATTAAAGTTTTCCTTTTTAAAATCTTAAAATATTTTGTATCAAATCATCTATTAAGTTAAATTCAATATGAGAAGTGTTAAAAATAATCTATTAGATCATATCATATAATTATACACACCATCACAATATTAACTTGTAACTATAACACAATCAATCATCATGACAATATAAGCAACAACCAACACATATTTGCAAGCATAGATATAAAGCGATAAATTCAAGAATAAATGTAAAGAGATAAGAGAAAGAAGATGCAAACCGGACACGATGATTTACAGTGGTTCGGCTACAAGGATACCTTCCTTGCCCTACTCCACTCCCCATGTCACCTACTTGAGAGTTCACAAGACTACTCACCAAGCTCCCTTTTGGCGGAGAAAACTGTACACACTTTTGCTTACACCGTTTAACGACACCAAGCAAAATATCGAGTCCTAATCCTAGCTAGGACCAAACTCACGACACGACTTCGATCACTACACAACTTGTACACACGACTTCTTCACACCACTACTTCTTCACAACTACTTGACTACTTCACGCCATTACTTCTTCACGACTACATGACTTCTTCACAATACTACTTCTTCACACTACTACTTCTTCACACCTACGTGACTTCTTCACATTACAACTTCTTCCCACCACCTCTTACTCACCTATTGACTCACTACTAAATAAGATCATCTTGATCTACTTATTACATGTACTTACATAACTTATTTCTACAACTTCACATCAATACCAACTAGACTCTAACACTTCTTTGACTTGATGATAAGAAGTATATTTCTCTTACACTTTGAGTGGTGAATGATTGAATCACTTGAAACAAAAGCTTATAATATTATGATCAAAGTATTTAGAAGGATTTTTAGAAAGGATTGGGACTGAAAATTTTAGTGCAAAAGGTTAGGAAAAATTTCAGAAATGAACTGGTATTTATAGGTAATCATTTGTGAAAACAGGAGCGTGCATGCCCCCTTAAATAGGTGTCGGCCCCCTTAAAATTAAGGGGGCCGCCCAGACAATTAAAGGGGCCGCCCTGCTGTAACGGACAGAAAATCTGTCTTTTTCTGGGGAAAGTTTATTTGGTGAAAATCTAACTGATTTTAGTTAAAAATTTGAATTCATATGTTTATTATGAATTAAACATTTTCTTTTATTTACCAAAAGTGTTTTTCTAAAATATATTAAAAATGTTTATAACATTTTATAAAATTTGTGATGTCTAAATAAAAATCCCTTTGATCATAAAATGTGTTAGACATTTGTTTATACATACCTTAAGTGATTGTTGAAGCATACTCGAGACGTTGAGATGTCGAGAGATGTTGACGTATGAATGCATAGATGATTTGTGATCACAAGTAACTTAAGAACTTCAGGTTATGTGTTATAACTTACATCTTTGTCATCATCAAAACATGAAGAGGGTGTTCAGATTAAATATCTTAATATTTATGCCAACAATCTCCCCTGTTTTGATGATGACAAACTATGTAAACTATAACTCATAATAAAATGTATAAGTTACTTGTTTACACTTCTTCTCCCCCTTTTGTCGAAACAAAAAGGTGGAATCCTACACGAGACTTCTACTAAACTTCAATCCTTGAGATAGAATTTATAAGGCGAGCTTGCATCATCGTAAGTGAAGCCTTGATCCTATCAACCATTAAAACACGAATCTAGCGGGTCCATGCTTTTAACCTGCATCAAGGGTTAGTTTCTTGCAACAAATATATATAATGATAGGGATGTAATACACATCGCCAATGCTCCCCCTTGGTGTATGCTCCCCCTTATTTGAGGCACCAAAAAATCAAGTAACTTAAGAGTGCTACAAGGCAAAGTTAGTTGAAAAAGAATGCACATATACATAATGATGATGATAGATATATGCATGACTTTTATTGGAGAACAAGATATGGATGTCTAAGGTATATGGACTAAAAATATAACACATGCAATTATTGTTTTGAAAGCAACAACCTAAATCCAAAATATCATGACCAATGCTTAAGACATGGCAATGATTACGACCAAAAAAATATTCGACCAACATATTTTGGCGAAATATGCCAAAATATATACTCAAAAAGAATTAAAAGAAGATGATGATGAAGATGGTACATTTTTTAAGGTAGAAAAACGAAGGTAGATGACCATGGATGGAATGGGAAGGTGATTGAAAAGGGTTCACAAGTATGGTTTAGATTACTTTATCGTTTGACAAAAATTTTTGGTGTTTTGTTGGTTGACAAGTGAAGGTGGATATGTGAAATGAGGTGGTGATGACTCGACAACAATTGAAGCGTGGATATCTTCTTTGTGTTCTTCACTTGCTAGAAAGTGGAAAAGACGCATTTCGTAATGAAATTCACTTGGATGAAATGGTGATGACTCGACAACACTTGAAGCTTGGATATCTTCTTTGTTCTTCACTTGTTAGAAAGTGGAAAAGACGCATTTCATAATGAAATTCACTTGACTTTTGATGACATAGACAAACATGTTTATGAGTGTATGGATATGACGGTTGCCCTTTGATTCAAAGAGCGACACAAGGGTGAACATAGGTTTATGTATCATGAAAGATGGTTTGACCTTTAGGGATTAAGTTGTAGTGGTGATGACACATTTAGTAGAGTGTAGGAGATGGTTACATGGTTGAATCTTCTTGTGAAGATGACTAGGTGGAGTTATTGGTGAAGATGGGTGAGAGTGAAAGAGCGATATTCATGGAATGAATTTCTTGGGTAAGAGGTGGTGGTGAAACTTTTGGTGGTGGAGACAATTGTGAGTTGGGATATCCATTGATGGATGAAGATGTGGTGGAGGGTGTTTTAGATGGTACATTAGGTGCACTATGATATGAAATTAGAGGTTGAGGTTTATTGTTTACGAGGTATGATATTGATTTTTGGTTTCTTTGAGGGCATGGAAATGGTGGATGACTCGAGATTGGTAGTATAAAGGAT
This sequence comes from Artemisia annua, assembly GCA_014162995.1. Classification (NCBI taxonomy): domain Eukaryota; kingdom Viridiplantae; phylum Streptophyta; class Magnoliopsida; order Asterales; family Asteraceae; genus Artemisia; species Artemisia annua. Next base: position 84,824 of record LBNU01032338.1, on the reverse strand, counting down.
GACTCGGTTTTTCATTTCACATTGGTGGTGGAAAGTTTGACAAGGAAGAGGTTGATTGCGGGTAAATATGTTGGGCCAATGGAGGTATATTCTTGGAAGTAAAAATGTTGGAGAGTTTGGTGGTGTGATGTGGGTTTAGGTTTAAGGTAGAAGGATATATGTAAGTAGTGTGATTTGGGTTTAGGTTCATGCTCATCCGGATGTAAAGTGTAACAAAAAAATAAAGACGAATCAACACGAAAGTGATAAGCTTGACAATGACACGAAGCATGAAGGATAGCATACAATGAACTTCATCCATGAAGTTATGTAGCTCTTCTCGAATATTGAGAATGTTTAAGGAACAATCACAAGAAAAAAAATAAAAATAAAAATAAAAAATAAAAAAACGAGTTATGAGGTTTTCCTAAAGATGGTAGCAGAAGAGGTGGACGGAAGGTGTTTGACTTCTATATTATAATAGAGTCATGACTCAAGAAATATACATGAACAATGAGTGACATTTTAATTTGCATTTCGCCAACTAAAAATACTTAAACATTTCGGATGAAATATTTAAGTTGTCACATTAACTTAGAGAGGTATTAGATTACTATCTAACTATCTCTTGACAAAGGAGTGGATTGTTTAGAAGGGAACAAGATGATGAATAAGGAAGTGAGTATGCATGAAGACTCTAGGACACTTAAGACACTTTTGAGACTATTATGACCTATCGGATTGTGACACTAAGGTTCTCAAGAAATAAGGGTGTCAGATCTACAGGCAAGAAATATATACCTAGATGGATGAGACATATAGAGTTAAGCATGTAAAGGCATTTAAGCATGCTAATAAATATAAAAAATATGATATCGAAATATTTAGAAAAACATAATCTATTATAATAAACATCCATTCAATAACTAAGCAAATAATTACGAGCATACAATCAAATCACATAAGAGCAAATAAGCATCTAAAAATTTCATATATGCGAGATGCCATAAATTTAGGAATGAAAGACTATAGTGAAAAACAAAGTTCATAAATGTAAACTAGGGTTAGTTATATTTAGAAAACAATTTAATCAAGTTGGAGAATGAATATGAGACTATTACTAGTGGTGTTCAATTCAGGCTAAACACGACCACTTTTACGGGTTACACACACCCAACTTCTCACATACAAGCAATTCAACCGTTAGGTTAAATTTAATTTCTAGTCAATAGATTCTCTAGTAGTCATTCTCTTTTTAGAAGAAATTGAGTTCCTAAATTTACCTAACGAAGGGTACCAAATATGAAGTTTGCTTGGTTCACTAATACTTGGCTTAAGTGACTCAAACATCATGTTTTTATGATGGTAAATCTAGATGGTATATTTACTCACCATCCCAATAAAGATGTGTTGAATGTTTTGATAATAGTAAGCAAAATGTTTTAAACTTTTGTCCATGATTTACCGGTTGTTTGGTTTTGATGGCATATTACATGATTTAATAGATGTGCTTGATTTAAGAATGCTCCTTAGCATATCTTGTGAAACGAATCTCATTAAGATTATTTATCTTAAATGAGTTTGTGATTCTCAAATGATTTTAAAACGATACAGTTTTATATTGTTAAACAAATACAATTTTCTATGATTTTTGCCAAAATTATATACCATAATTTGACAAGTATTTGAATAAATGAGTTTTACTTGCTTATGCATTGTGACAAGTTATTTTTATTTACTTGTTTCCTTTCATTTTATTTATTTATTTATTTGTTTATTTTTTTTTATAATTCCAATAACTTATATTTTTTCAAAAAGAAATGTGTAGTGTATTATCTTGTAACACAACCATTCATGCTGCAAAGAAAATAAAATGCATAAAATATATAGTGTGTATTATTCTTAAATGTGTATTTTAGCTTGGAGTGATGATTTTAAGTATTGTGAGCAAAGTTTACATATGTTATTAGTTTTCTCATGTTTGGTTTTTCGGATATGACACATTTATCCGTTGCATTGCAATGTAAATTGCTTGAATATTTCGGACGAAACATCCAAATCGTCAATCCTACTTCATTATATGTTTTATGCATGTATTAAACATGTTACTCTAATATTTGGAACACAACTATTGGACAAGTAGACTCAATATAACATTATCAACACAAGTGTGAGTTATGATCCAATGCATATTATTTTCATCTACAAAGGATGTAAATATTTTCATATCAATTTAGTGTGATTGAGTATGTAGATTCAAGACTATATCTTTTGTTGTAATTTGATATAATCTTGAAACTAAACAAATAATAATCCAATTTCTTATCCACACTTAAAAATATATCAATTAAATTTGACAAATATATCAACCATAATTTGAATAATGAATCGACATAATATCAAGATCTTTCTTGACCCTCACGAACACTCATTTAAAATAGATACACATTTTGATAGTGTGTTCCATTAATCTTAAGATTATTTACGAGTGAGGTTAGTGAGTGATTGAAAGTTGACTTATTAGTACATGATCGTTTTATGTCTTGTTTATGTGAAAAACTATTTGTTGTTACGTATAATGAACACACTTAGATTTTGAAAATACTTTTTCTTTTATATAACTACTAATGTTTTAAAATGATTCAATTTCTCTTATTTAAACAACCTAAGGCAAAACAAGGTAATTTGTTGAAAATGTTTAAGTGTGTTGTTGAGATTAGATTAAATTGTTTGAAATATTTAGGTGACTAAATTTAATTCATTTACAAGATGTTTGAGTAACATTAAGCCATCTATACCTATATGCAATGCAAGCATATTATAACAATCCTAAAGCAAGAAATCTAGCATAAGATCTAGTTAGGCATAAACGGACAACTAGTTACAAACTAATAGAATACATGGCACATATACTTAGACATACAAGTAGCTAAATTTCAAATAGCGACGATTATCTAATATACTCTATTAACAAAATAAAATCACAAAGAAGTTCACATAACACATAAAACGCTTGTCGTCGTTTTGTGTATTATATACACCAATGTTTACTTAGCTCGATTTTATTTGAAAATAAAATAGTTTCCTCCCCATTCTATAATATAATTAAGATCAATATTTTGAAAACATAAATACTTATTTTTTTAAAAATATATCAACTAGGAATGCCTGACTTGAAGGAAAAGGTAAAATAAAAGTTTTACGTTAAAACAAAGCACAAATTTTTGACCACCGTATAGTATTTTGACTTTCTGACTTATTTAAGTTTTTAATGGTTACTAGTAAGTATTTTTGTAAATGAAAGTAGACTCAATTACCTTTAAAATGCCGGGTGGCACGACTTGTACGAAGTTACGGTTAATTTTATATGATTTTTCAAAATTTTTGAAAAACTGACGAACAGACAGGCGGACCCCTTAAATATTTAAGGGGACCGCCCAGTATTTAAGGGGGCCGCCCGAAGAATTAAGGGGGCCGCCCATCTGGTACTGAAAATTTCATTTTTCGTAAAAAAATTGTTTTCTGACTTTGCAGAAAGGTGTGTAACTTTCTGATTTTGGATACCGAACATATAACACTTATTTTAAGCATAATTTTATTTTGAGCTAGTATAATTCGTGTATATAACATCAGAACTAGTACAAGTTAATCAACAAAATACTTTTCATATTTAATCCTCCTTAATAGGTAATTTGATACATGGATCGTACTCAATTTTTAAAACCATTTGTTTTAAAAATTAGAGCAACCTGGCTCTGATACCAATTGTGAAAAACTAGAATGAGGTTGAATAGTTTTCCCTCTTTTTTGTTTTTATAAAATGTTTATTTCAAAATCTTTCATTAAACTTTTCCTTTTTAAAATCTTAAAATGTTTTGTATCAAATAATCTATTAAGTTAAACTCAATATGAGAAGTGTGAATAATAATCTATTAGATCATATCATATAATTATACACACCATCACAATATTAACTTGTAACTATAACACAATCAATCATCATGACAATATAAGCAACAACCAACACATATTTGCAAGCATAGATATAAAGCGATAAATTCAAGAATAAATGTAAAGAGATTAGAGAAAGAAGATGCAAACCGGACACGATGATTTATAGTGGTTCGGCTACAAGGACACCTTCCTTGCCCTACTCCACTCCCCGAGTCCCCTACTCGAGAGTTTACAACACTACTCAACAAGCTCCCTTTTGGAGGAGAAAACCGTATACACCTTTGCTTACACCGTTTAACGACACCAAGCAAAATGTCAAGTCCTAATGTTAGCTAGGACCAAACTCACGACACGACTTCGATCACTACACAACTTGTACACACGACTTCTTCACACCACTACTTCTTTACAACTACTCGACTACTTCACGCCACTACTTCTTCACGACTGCATTACTTCTTCACGATACTACTTCTTTACACCTACATGACTTCTTCCCACTACTACTTCTTCACACTTACATGACTTCTTCACATTACAACTTCTTCGCACCTCTTCTTACTCACCTATTGACTCACTACTAAGTAAGATCATCTTGATCTACTTATTATATGTACTTGCATAACTTATTTTTACAACTTCACATCAATACCAACTAGACTCTAATACTTCTTTGACTTGATGATAAGAAGTATTCTTCTCTTGCACTTTGAGTGGTGAAGGATTGTATCACTTGAAACAAAAGCTTATAATCATATGATCAAAGGATTTAGAAGGATGTTTAGAAAGGATTGAGACTGAAAATTTTAGTACAAAAGGTTAGGAAAAATTGCAGAAATGAACTGGTATTTATAGGGAATCATTTGTGACAACAGGAGCGTGCCGGCCCCTTTAAATAGGTGTCGGCCCCCTTAAAATTAAGGGGGCCGCCCAGACAATTAAGGGGGCCGCCCTCCCATAACGGACAGAAAATCTGTCTTTTTCTAGGGAAAGTTTATTTGGTAAAAATCTAACTGATTTTGGTTAAAAATTTGAATTCATATGTTTATTATGAATTAGACATTTTCTTTTATTTACCAAAAGTATTTTTCTAAAATATATAAAATGTTTATAACATTTTGTTGGCATGAATATTACAATATTTAATCTAAACATCCTCTTCATGTTTTGATGATGACAAAGATGTAAGTTACAACATATAACGTAATATGCATAAGTTACTTGTGATCACAATTCATCTATGCAATCATACGTAATGCTTAAGTTACTTGTGATCACAATTCATCTATGCAATCATACATCAACAAGCCTCGACATCTCAACGTCTCGAGTATGCTTCAACAATCACTTTAGGTATGTATAAACAAATGTGTAATACATTTTATGATCAAAGGGTGTTTTATTTAAACACTACAAATTATATAAAATGATATAAATATTTTATATATTTTGAAAAACACTTTTGGTATATAAAAGAAGATGTTTAATTCATAATAAATATATGAATTCAAATTTTTAGCCAAAAACACTTAAAATTTCACTAGATAACCTTCCCCAGAAAAGACAAGAAAAACTGTCGTTTTCGTCTGGGCGGCCCCCTTAATTATAAGGGGCGGCCCCGTTAATTTGAAGGGGGCCGGCACACAATTAAAGGGGCCGGCACGCTCCATTTTGTCAGAATTGTCAAAAACTTTTGCCTATAAATACCGGTTCATTTCTGCTATTTTTCTGCACCTTTTACACGAAAATTTTCAGTCCGAATCCTTTCCAAACACACTTCTAAATCCTTTGATCATAAGTTTATTAGTCTTTGTTTCACGTGATTTAATCCATCATCACTCAAAGTGGAAGAGAAGAATCCTCCCTATCATAAAGCCAAAGATGTATTAGAGTCTAGTTAGTGTTTATGTGAAGTTGTAAGTTTTGTATATGTAATAAGTAGATCAAGATGATCTTACTTAGTAGTGAGTCAATGAGTGAGTAAGAAGTAGTGGGAAGAAGTAGTAGTGTGGAGAACTCATTTAGTTGTGAAGATGTAGGTGTGTGAATAACTAGTGGAGTATAGAAGAAGTTGTGAAGTAGTGAAGAAGTCGTGAAGTTGTGAAGTCGTGAAGAAGTCGTGAAGTCATGTAGAAGTTGTGTAGTGATCGAAGTCGTGTCGTGAGATTGGTTCTAGCTACGATTAGAACCCGACACTTAGCTTAGTGTCGTTAATTGGTATAAGCGAAAGTTGTGTACGGTTTTCTCCGCCAAAAGGGAGCTTGTTGAGTAGTGAAGAAAACTCTCGAGTAGGTGACTCGGGGAGTGGAGTAGGGCAAGGAAGGTGTCCTTGTAGCCGAACCACTATAAATCATCGTGTCCAGTTTGCATCTTCTTTCCCTTATCTCTTTACTTTTATTCTTGCATTTATCGCTTTATATCTATGCTTGCATAAATGTGTTGGTTGTTGCTTATATTGTTTTGATGTTGAATGTGTGATAGATAAAAGTTAATATTGTTATAGGATGAATAATTATATGATATGGTCTAATGGACTTAGATGCATTATTCACACTTCTTATGTTGAGTTTAACATAATTGATAATTCATACAAAATATTTTAAGATTTTAACAAGGAAAACTCTAATTAAAGATTTTGAAACAAACATTTTATAAAACGAAAAAGAGGTAAAACTATTCAACCCCCCCCCCTTCTAGTTTTCCACAATTGGTATCAAGAGCCACGTCGCTCTAATTTTCAAAACAAATGGTTTTAAAAATTGAGTACGATCCATGTATCAAATTAACCATTAAGGAGGATTAAATATGAAAAGTGTTTTGTTGATTAACTTGTATTAGTTTTGATGTTATATACACTAATTATACTAGCTCAAAATAATATGATGCTTAAAATAAGTGTTATATGTTCGGTATCAAAAATCAGAAAGTTACACACCTTTCCGCAAAGTCAAAAAACAATTTTTTACGAAAAATAAAAACTTTAGTACCAGATGGGCGGCCTCCTTAATTCTTTGGGCGCCCCCTTTAAATACTGGGCGGCCCCTTTAAAATTAAGGGGTCCGCCTGTCTGTTCGACAGTTTTTCAGACACTTTGAAAAATCATATAAAATTAACCGTAAGTCCGTAGAAGTCGTGCCACCCGGCGTCTTAAAGGTAATTGAGTACACTTTCATTTAAAAATACTTAAAAATAATCATTTAAAAGTTAAATTTGTCAGAAAGGCAAAATACTACATGGTGGTCAAACATTTATGTCTCGTTTTAACGTAAAACTTTTGGTTTACCTTTTCCTTCAAGTTGGGCATTCCTAGTTGATATACTTTTGAAAAATTAAGTATTTATGTTTTCAAAATATTGATCTTAATTAAATTATAGAATGGGGAGGAAACTATTTTATTTTCAAATAAAATCGAGCTAAGTAAACATTGGTATATATAATACACAAAACGATGACAAGTGTTTTATGTGTTATGTGAACTTCTTTGTGATTTTATTTTCTTAATTGAATATATTAGATGATTGTTGCTATTTGAAGTTTAGCTAATTGTATATCTAAGCATATGTGCCCTATTAGTTTATAGCTAGCTTTCCGGTTTATACTTAACTAGATCTTATGCTAGATTTCTTGCATTAGGATTGCTATATTATGCTTGCATTGCATATAGGTATAGATGGCTTAATCTTACTCAAACATCTTGTAAATGAGTTAAATCTAGTCACCTAAATATTTTCAACAAATTACCATGTTTTAGCTTAGGTTGTTTAAATAAGAGAAATTGAACCTTTTTAAAACATTATTAGTTATATAAAAAGAAAAAGTATTTTCAAAATCTAAGTGTGTTCATTATACGCAACAATGAATAGTTTTTCAAATAAACAAAACATATAACAATCATGTAGTAATAAGTCAACTTTCAATCATTCACTAACCTCACTTATAAATAATCTTAGGATTAACGGAACACACTACCAAAATATCTATTTATTTAAAATGAGTGTTCGTGAGGGTCAAGAAAGATCTTGATATTACATCAATACATTATTCAAATTATGGTTGATATATTTATCAAATATAATTGATATGTTTTTGAGTGTGGAAAAGAAATTAGATTGTTATTTGTCCAGTTTCAAGATTATATCAAATTCCAACAAAGGATATAGTCTTGAATCTACATACTCAATCATACTCGATTGATATGAAAATAACAAAATCCTTTTCCAAGACGATAAGAATAAGCATCGGATCATAACTCACACTTGTGAATATGATGTCATATTAAGTCTACTTGTTCAATAGTTGTGTTCCAAATATTTAGCAAACACATTCATAAAATATACATTGAAGTAGGATTGACAACTTGGATATTTCATCCGAAATATTCAAGAATTTTACATTGTAGTACAATGGATAAATGTGTCATCTCCGAAAAACCAAACATGAGCAAAATAACAACATATGTAAACTTTGCTCACACTACTTAAAATCATCACTCCAAACTAAAATACATATTTAAGAATAATACACACTATATATTCTATGTATTTCATTTTCCTTGTAGCATGAATGGTTGTGTTATAAGATAATGCTCTACACATTCCTTTTTGAAATAATATAAGTTATTAGAATTGAAAAATAACTTATCAAAACGCATAAACAAGTAAAATTCATTTTTTCAAATACTAGTTAAATTTTGATATATAACATTGGCAAAAATCATAGAAAATAATATTTGTTTAAGAATATATAAGTGTCTTGTTTTAATATCATTTGAAGATCACAAACTCATTTAAGATGAATAATCTTAATTAGATTCATTTCACAATATATGCTAAGGAGCATTCTTCAATCAAGCACATTTATTAAATCAAGTAATATGCCATTAAAACCAAACAACCGGTAAATCATAAACAAAAGATTAAAATATTTTGTTAACTCTTGTCTAAACATTCAACACGTCTCTATTAGGATCATGAGTAAAATATATCATCTAGATTTACCTTCATAAAAACATGATGATTGAGTCACTTAAGCCAAGTATTATTGAACCAAACAAACTTCATATTTGGTAACCTTCGTTAGATAAATTTAGGAACTCAATTTCTTCTAAAAAGAGAATGAGTACCGGAGAATCTATTGACTAGAAATTCAATTTAACCTAACGGTTGAATTGCTTCTATGTGAGAAGTTGGGTGTGTGTAACCCGTAAAAATGGTCGTGTTTANTATTAAATCAAGTAATATGCCATTAAAACCAAACAACCGGTAAATCATAAACAAAAGATTAAAATATTTTGTTAACTCTTGTCTAAACATTCAACACGTCTCTATTAGGATCATGAGTAAAATATATCATCTAGATTTACCTTCATAAAAACATGATGATTGAGTCACTTAAGCCAAGTATTATTGAACCAAACAAACTTCATATTTGGTAACCTTCGTTAGATAAATTTAGGAACTCAATTTCTTCTAAAAAGAGAATGAGTACCGGAGAATCTATTGACTAGAAATTCAATTTAACCTAACGGTTGAATTGCTTCTATGTGAGAAGTTGGGTGTGTGTAACCCGTAAAAATGGTCGTGTTTAGCCTGAATAGAGCACCACTAGCAATAGTCTCAGACTCATTCTCCAACTTGATTAAATGGTTCTTCGTAAATATACCTAACGCTAATTTACTTTTATGAACTTTGCCTCACATTAGAATTTTTCACTCCTAGATTTATGGCATCTCGCATATATGATATTTCTAGATGTTTATTTGCTCCTACGTGATTTGATTATATGCCTTCATAATTATTTGCTTAGTTATTGAATGCGTGTTTATTATAATAGTTATTGTCTTTCTATAACTATTTTGACATGATATAGTTTTGTACTTATGATACATGCCTAAATGCCTTTACATGCTTGACTCTATATGTCTCATCCATCTAGGTATATATTTCTTGCCTTAAGATCTTACACCCTTATTTCATGAGAACCTTAGTGTCACAATCCGATAGGCCATCGTAGTCTCAAAAATGTCTTAAGTGTCCTAGAGTCTTCATGCACACTCAATTCCTTATTCATCATCTTGTTCCCTTCCAAACAATCCACTCCTTTGTCAAGAGATAGTTAGATAGTAATCTAATACGTCTAATGTGACAACTTAAATATTTCATATGAAATGTTTAAGTATTTTTAATTAGCGAAATGCAAATTAAAATGTCACTCATCGTCCATGTATATTTTTGAGTCATGACTCTATTATAATATAGATGTCAAACATCTTCCATCCACCTCTTCCGCTATCATCTTTAGGAAAACCTTATAACTCATTTTGTGATTGTTCTTTAAACATTCACAATACTTGAGAAGAGCTATATAACTTCATGGATGAAGTTCATTGTATGCTATCCTTCATCCTTCGTGTCCTTGTCAAGCTCATCACTTTCGTATTGATTCGTCTTTATTTTTTTGTTACACTTTACATCCGGATGAGCATGAACCTAAACACACATCACACCACTTACATATATCCTTCTACCTTGAACCTAAACCCACATCACACCACTTATATATATCCTTCTACCATAAACCTAAACCCGCACCACACCACCAAACTCTCCAACATTTTTACTTCCAAGAATATACCTCCATTTACCCACAATCAACCTCTTCCTTGTCAAACTTTCCACCACCAATGTGAAATGAAAAACCGAGTCATCCTTTATGTTGAAACTAAGACCTTGATAGATCTTTGAGCACACGTTGATTGTTAGCAATGTTTATGTAATCACAAACACACTAAAAGAAAGTCTCCAATACTTGTATTCTAAAGCGGAAACAAACACAAGTAATAACACAGAATACTAAAAATTCTTTGATCCTCTATGGATCTTTTATAAAGCTAAAACTTGTTTTTCAAAACTCGTACATAAAATATAATAAGATGTTCCTTTTATAGACGAGGAACTCTAACCCTAAACCGTTTCACAAGAAACATATAATCTATAAACTATGAAAGATATGCATTATCTTCTCCTAATAAAACTCATGCATATCCTAACTAAAATACAAAATACGCGGTTTATATATATTTGCAGAAACACACTAAGCAGAAACTATTCTTCCGTAGAAAGTTATCTTCAGCAGATTCCAGCTCTTCAGCAGAATCCATCAGTAGAATTCTGACTTAGCATAATTCCCAACAATCCTCCCCTAATCTTGAATTTGACCTGGTTAAGTTCAAGATTCTTGATAGATCTTAACATCAGCAGAATAAGAGGATTGATATTAAACATCAGCAGCAAAGATTCAAAATATCCACATCTCTATGAGTGACCAAACTGTATACTCCATATCTTTGCAGCAACAAATGACATAATGTACATCAAAACATATTAGTTTCATACTATTCTCATCACATCCAGGTGTGTTAACTCCTGTGAGAGGTGAATCATTGAAAATAATGGATTTGATGTCTCTTTACCAATAGCCATCACTACTGGAGTAGCCAAATGTTTAAGTTCGAAAACTATGGTACACTGATAACCATATGATTTTTAGTAAATCATCAACTATAAACGGATTTGAGTTGTCTTTACCTGTAGCCGTTTGCTCAGGACTAGTCAATTCTTAGGTTGAATAAATCACCTTTGGTGAATTGATTACCAAATATGGTTTTCCACAGCCTTTACCACAAGCCATATCCTTGTGGGCTAGTCAATTATTTGGAATCCAAAAAGGAAAAATCCATGGTCAATTGAAAACCATTCAACTCTCAGCTGTGAAGCATGGGTGAGTTGAGTACCCAATAGTTTTGAGCAAACTATTACAGCTATCAACATATTTGTCATTTCTTTACCAAAGCTGTACCCTTTGGACTAGCCAACTTTTTGATGTAATGGACAACATCATGGTAAGTTGATTACCATAAAACAAATGTACAACAAAGTTATTTTCTTTTTTATTTATTTATTTTTTTTTATTTTACTAAGTAAGAATAATAAGAAAAACAAAAACAAAGATACAACAAAATACCATCAAACAGTTCTGGCTAGCCTGATCCTACTCTTGAACAATCTAACCAGAGATTCAGCAAACAATCTAGCATTCCCAACTGGAACAGGAGGAATCTCCAACTTGTGTAAAAGCATCTGCTCCATTAAAGGCACAGATAAAGGATAATCCTTATCAATAAACATTATGACCCTTATACCAGTGATTGTCTCCAAAACATGAACATAAGGAAGAGGGTAAAATTCCCAACTTAAAACCTTCCACGTATGATTATTCTTCCAGACTCCATAACCAGTATCATTAGGAGAAGTAGAATCCATAAGTACTCTAAGATCACCCAAAAGATATAATCCAGCAAATGTAGAAGTATGAGAAGTATAATACTTCAAAACCAAATCATAGAGAGTCAGTAAGTCTTGATGATCCACAAGATGCAAAATTTCTTGCAGAAAGGTAAAAGAAAGAGATGTTCCATCAAGCCTATAAATGGTATTAATTTGTCCATTAGAAGACAGTTCCCAGTTAACCAACACATCTCTAATACCCTCTGGCCAATCATCAGGAGATCCCTCTCTGATAAATGAAGATTCATCAGCATCTAGATCCACTTCCCTATGCACAGAAGAAGATGAGATTCTCATCTTTGCCATTCTTTTAGCCCCTCTACCAGGAATATATATAGAATGATGAGAAGAAGGTTCAGTAGCAGAGACATCTGCTGACTCAGGTGTTTCTACTGAAGTATTAACCAATGGAGCATCAGCAGTTACTTCAGCAGCTACAGTATCATCCATCTGCATCCTAATTTGTGTATCCCTAGCAGCAGCAAGCTCAACTTCTTTTACTTTAATCTCATGAATTATTGCCAAATCAGCTTGTTGATCATCATGCAAGAGTTGTGCAGCTTCTTCACCCAATCTATCCTCCCCCATTTGTCTTCTGGTTCTCTTCTTAGAAGGAAGATCTTCTTATACAACCTTTGCTTTACCTTTGTCAAGAACAGATGAAGCAACAGCAGTAGTTGTATCAGCAGCAATGGAAACATTATCAGCAGCTGGAGATAAAGAGACAGCAGGTACAGTAACAGCTTGAATTCCATCCTACTGAAATGTCTGAGAAGAGAATTGTTTACCAATGGAGGACAGAGTAACAACAAGTTTAGGAGAAAGAAGGCCATCATGATGCATTCTAGTTCTGATTCTATTATAATGAAAGATTAATTGTTCATCTGAGAATGACCAGACTTGCTTCTTAGTCCAAGTATGATTATACAAGACACTACTCTGATTCTTCACAAATTCCCTCATCATAGTTCTTTGTTGTGCTTGGGAAGGAGGTTTATCTCTCTTTGCTGTAGCTTTTTAAGCTGCAATAGCTTTTCTCTTATCAGCTGCATCCTTTTTCTTTTGTTGTCCAAGGGCCACCATTTGTGCAGCAAAATTATTACTATCAAACTCAGCTCCTATAATACTTTGAGCTAGAGTGGGATTGGAAGCAGCTTGCATAGTGTAAGAATCCCACTGCTCATCAGTAAATTGGATTGATTGTTCATTGATTGCAGCAAAACTAAGCGGTGAAGCTTAAGAACCACGGATCGTTGTCCCAACGAGCGTTGAAATTGATCTAGTCACTCAAGTCGTGAGTTATGTGAGACGAATGGGTTAAAAAGAGTTGAATTTGTTTTAATTACACTACGAAAGTTTTGCATAAAATTTAAATGAAATTGAGAACAATAAGAAAGGGAATAGAATTAGCCATGAAAGAAAACATTAGACTAAGTGAAGCGAAAAAGGAAATAAAAGTTTAAACTTAAGAAAGGATTAAAGAAAATGTTTTTGTTGTTTTGTATTTTAATTAACGAAAAGAAAATTAAACTAAGTTAAAAGATTTAAAAGAAAATTCGACAGAGTAACGGTAAGAAATGGATAAAAGAAAACTCCACTCGAT